>NJDD01002588.1:12074-22425 GCA_002245505.1 Calephelis nemesis
TGATGTCATTAAATTTTCCTTATTTGTGCTAGACCCCTATTTTTATTATTTTATATTAGACCCCTAATCACCCCTCACCCATTTTTGCTACTAGTGACAGTCAATACAACACTGGCTGAAGCGCGAGCGCAAGGCGTGTGCTGCGCGTGGGCGGAGTGCGCGCGTGGTGCGCGCGTGGCAAGCGCTTGGCGGGCGCGTGGCGTGGGCGGATTGATTTGGTTAATGCAAGTTGAGAATATTGGTGTGACAATATGGCTCAAATTATGTTGAAAAAAAAAACAAAGCGTGTTCGACGCGGGTGCTGACAAGCGTGGCGTGTGCTTGTCGTGCGCGTGTCGTCTGAACGCAGTCTAAATCTATCCCTCATAAAAAAATCATTAAAAACGTCGCAAGTTCATAATATGGTTGGACTAATTTGACATGTCCAAAATGTTCTACCTATTTTTTATTTTATTAGGAAAAGATATCATAGCACCATCAAGAACCCAATATAACATTAGTTGGTGCACAGTGGAATTATGACCATGGTATATTTTACAAGCTGATTTTAAAAACATTGCATAAATGACGTTTTCCTAAAACCTCTACGTTATTATTAATTACTTTCTCTAATAAACTAGACTTAATTAGTTGCTTGATACGAGTAAAGAGTGACAAAGTCAAGCAATATCGTGGCCATAACAAGTCTTCCAGGAATATTACTTTTTCTATAACATTTTTTCTTATTCATCAAGCAAAGTTCTTATGAGGTAGGTAGAGTATCTTAAAATTCCTACAGTCTTGCCTACTTCCTCTACATTTTAATTTTTATTACTCTTTTTGTACGTACTGTACGTATGACAATGATACACAGGCGACAGACAACCGACAACAGATTACATGCAGCAGACACCAGCCAATAGACAAAAGAAAATAGAAATCAGAAAACAGATAACAGATAATAGATTTGATCGATATTTTTTTTATAACATTGGAAGGCAAACAAGCAGACGGATTTCCTGACGGTAAGAAATTTCCGCTGCCTAGAGACACCAAAGGTGGTAATGGTGCGTTGCACACCAGGGGCCGGGATGTTAGGCCTCGAGCAAAAGTAAGTTAACGGGTTACCTAACCTTTCGAACCGGAACACGTCATGACGTTATGGTGCAGGAATAGGGAAGGCGGTGGTACCAATCCAGGTGAGTCGATGCGAAACTCTACCACCTAGTCAGATGTCACGGTGTTAGTGACTGTAAGCCTATGCTCGCCTTTTACGAGCTGCCTGGCACAGGACGGCAGATTGTCTATTTCTACAAAGGAGCCCGGAACAACACGGGGTCATAGGTAACGGATATGATAAACGATAGATAATAGATGGTAAATAATTGGTGATAGACAGTAGACTCAAATAGTATTAACTGCATTTTGACCTTTGAGTATTAACTGCATGTTAAACTGACTGCAGCAAAAAAATGTGTATTTCATTAAATAATGCAAAAAAAAAGTGCATAAATGTGCACTTTTTCAAAGCCAACCGGTATATACTAATACAACTGCTTTGTAGCAAAATTTTGTTAATATACTCGTATCAAAAAAATAGTGACTCATGGAATATTGAAATCATAAAATGATCTTCTTCTCGCAAAGCTTCAGTAAACCAAAATGCCATTCATCATCATTTTTAATGTTGCTATCGACAAATTTCTTACATTTTATGTATTTCTAAGAAAAATATTTAAAATCGTTTAAAGAAATACAGACCCTAAAAATTCACAAATACATTTCTTCACGATAGCGCAGACAATCTAGGAGTTTGATACGAAATAGTTTTCCGTCGCTGTAACATTGTTTTCCCGCCAAATTGAGTTCACTGTTCGATAGTGTGTTATTTACTGAGCACTTTCTAGGTTAGAATGATGTCATTAAATTTTCCTTATTTGTGCTAGACCCCTATTTTTATTATTTTATATTAGACCCCTAATATATTTTTATGTTATGTGATACAATTCTTACTGATATTAGGAGTGTGAATGCAAGTTTGTTTGTTACACTTTCACGCGTCAATTACTTATCCCATTATCTTGAAACTTTGTACACGTTGTGCAAGCAAAGCCGCGGAATAAAGATGGTAATTTGTAAGTTGTCTCCTGACGTTAACAAACATATTCACACACAAACACACACGCACACACACACACGCACACACACACACGCACACACATCTGCACGCTAAAGTCTTTTACGGGAAAGGCAGAAAGCATCAAGTACCAAGACACATAGTTTCTTTCGCGTATTCATTGCATCACTCTTGAACGAATGGACCGATTTATAATTCTTTCTTTTATGTTAGTTATAGCAAGAAGAAGGTTCTTATAAAGAGAAAAACTTGAAAGGTTGCAGTAAAAATTTGAAAAATAATTCTTTAATGCATACAAAGTGTTAATAGCTGTTAATATCAAGCGTTATGAAGTCTGCTTGGTTGGCTAGTAATTATATAAACATTTGCTGCAACTAAGCACAACCACGAGAAAAGCTCAAAAAATAAATTGTCTTGAGAGCTTTAAGTTATCATAAACTTTGTTCATAAAGCTAAAACATTAATAAAACTCTGTACTCAATTATATTAAAAGGCTATCTAGTAATTGGATCGCCATCGTCCAGTATATGGCAAAAAGGTTTTGTATTTATGATGTAAAAACAGTAAAAATGAAAATATTTTTCTGATATTACCTTTTTGCATGGCATACATTTAGGGTACAGTATTAAAATATTAAACAAATCAGGCTTCATCAAAATTTTGAATTGGAAAAAACTGTCAATATTACACATAATTTATCTACTTAATCGACGACCTTAAATATTTTAAACTTTTCTTCAATACTTAGGAAAATGTATTCCAATCACGTCAAGTTCTAAAATATTAGTTGGTTAGCTTTAACTATTGCTTCTTTATTTAATAAACTATTTTTTGTATAAATATTTTAATCATCTCTTATGTTATTCACTAGCCGACCCGGCGCACGTCGTACCTTTTAACACTAACAGTTTCTATCGAAAAAAAATCCTCCAATTTCGAAACATTCTTAATTGGTTCTTCGCTCTTATTGGTCTTTGGTAATGAGATATCGCCTATAGCCTTCCTCGAGAAATAGGCTATCTAACATTGAAAGAGTCTTTCAATTCGGACTTGTAGTTCCTGAGATTAAAACGTTTAAGAAAAAAAACAAACTATTCAGCTTAATAATATAAGTTTAGATTACATAAAGGAATTAAGTTAAAACAAATTATTGGGACTAGTAACTAGGACTCTACTCGAGTATTGTTCAAAAACCTTTTAAAGTTATCTAGAATTTTGTTATCCTGAGACTGTACAAGTATAATTCTAAAATCTACTTCAGCTTCGAAATTAAATACTCTAAAATATATTAAGTACTCTTTACTAAATATGGAACAGCATGGAAACTTTTTTTATGATATTGGAAGGCAAACAAGTGCTGTCGGTTGATGTCAGAAAAAGACGCAAACTATCTTGTAATTTTCAAAAATGTCTAATATGTTGTTATTCCTGACTTTTTGTTCTCAGCCGGAGACATTATTATTTAAATGGATCGGACTGTTCCCTACGACGCCAGCAACAAGGGCTATTTTCCGGGAGACTGAACATCGATTTAGTTCTGTACAAGGTAAAATCTGTACAAGGTTATTTAGTGGATTGATTAGAGTAGATTCTCGCCCCTTGCCGTTAGGCTAAGACGATGATGATGTAGTGTTGTGTCTTATGAATTAGTGTTGGAATTGGGAGGGAGGCTCGTGTTGGCCGCATTCGATTATCTTTGAACAAATACAATATGATGATTTGCCTTAATGCGGCACTGGCTGCTGCACCAAGAAGAGTGGAAACCGTTTAGAGGCCTCGTCTCTTAGTCTACTCAGCCTCGTCGATCGACAAGTTTGTGTGAGTGTGCCGTTTTGAACTATTTTAGGTAGCGTCGCTACTATTTCGTATTTGTACTGTGTACCCATTGAGAAGATCCGCGGAAGTTCAAAATTACTACGTTAGAAAAAAAAAAGAAAAAAAAAGAATCGATGGATGTTTACGAAACTATTTCATTCATTTCATTATACCTTTAAATGAGCAATTCTTGTATATATATAATTGGAATTCCAGAATCGGCTCCAACGATTTTTTATGAAATTTAGTATACAGGGGGTTTTCGGGGCGACAAATCGATCTAGCTAGGAATCATTTTAAAAAAATGCCGAGTAAAGCTCGACAATCTAGATTTTATATATAAAAGAAACTGGTGTTAGTAACACTATTCATAACTTAAAAACGGCTAAACCAATTTGACTGAAAACTTATAAGGATGTAGCTTAGAACCAGCGAACGGATATGGGATACTTTTTCTTCCGTTTAACTATGAGGAAACTAGAAATAACAACATTTCAATTTTTCCCATACAAACTGAATGGGTAGAACGAAGTTCGCCAGGGCAGCTAGTTACAAGTAAACATCACATTTGTTAACATTTGTATTTGTTTGTGATTTGTGTTTAAATACACTTATTTCATAAAATATTACCCTGAAAACCCCTAACAATGAAACATACAGAACCCCTCGCGTCGCTTTTATTTCATCCATCGATTATTATCCGCTACATATTGGCGACCATAAATTTATATTTACGACACCTAATGCACTGTTGCACTCTGTGGATGTGAACTCAATCCATTTCTATCGTTTTTCTAATAAATATCATTGAAATACAGGGAAATCATTTTTTATCTATGCAATAATACTGCGATGGGTGTAAAACGATTTCCAATACATTATTGGCTATTGTCATTTGAAATTTTTGTTGTAATAACTATTGTGTCGCTTACCGAGATGTTTTTATATCACCAAGCTTGGGCAGAGTGACCATAATAAATAATGAATAATAAATACCCCTGGACAAATCACACAAATTGAATCTAACCCCAAACTAAGCAAATTATATGCTTGTGTTATGGGTGTTAGTCAACGATACTATTACGTATAAATACTTAAACAGATACCAGAATAAATTTAATAAACACCCAGACCCGGAAATGCAGACATCTAAATGTTCATCACACAAATGCCTGCCCCCGTCGGGAATCGAACCCGAGCCTCGCGGTTGGTCGATGTAGTTAGGCGAAAACGCTAGCCACTAGACCAACGAGGCGGTCAATACCATAATCAACATAGCTACCGTCATTATAGTTAACGTCACCATTTTCATCGTCATTCCGATGATCCCGAAGTTGTTCCCGATGTTTGAACGTGAGAACCCAAGAGTCCACTTTCTCCACTTCACATTCATATTCCTGTAAAAATTGGAACCAGAGTACCCACAGTTAAGTGACGGTATTTTAGAACGACTATATGAGGGATGGCAAACCTATCACCCAACCGCTCATTTTTTTTATTTAAATTCCAATCCCAGACAACGTTTTTATTTGATAATTGACTATTAATATGTGTTGAGTTTTACGACCCGAGAATCGAGCTCGGAACCTCTTGGTATCACCTGTAACATCTGACCACTAGAACACAGAGGCAATTTTAATGTACAGAATTAAAAATCTAACGGTATAAGTAATATTAATAAAGATTGATTATTCCCGTGAAGCCAGCTAAGTAATCTCTTTACTATGTGGTAGAGTTTGGCAGCGACTCGCCCGGATTGGTACCACCGCCTTATCTATTCCTGCCGCCATACCGTCATGACGTGTTCCGGTTCGGATGGTAAGGTAACCGGTAAACTTACTTTTGCTCGAGGCCTAACATCCCGGCCTCAGGTTGGCAACGCACCATTACCACCTTTGCTGTCTCTAGGCGGCGGGAATTTTTGACCAACAGGAAATCCGACTGCTTGTTTGCTTTCCAATATCATAAAAAAATGTATATGTTGAGTTGCCGAGAATCGAACCAGAAACCTCTTGGTATCATCAGTAACATCTGACAACTAGACATAAGTAACTTAAAAATACCAATAATTATTGAATATTTCCATGAAGCAAGCTAAGTTATCTTTTTATTATTACTTATCTAAAAAATGTAAGTCAAAAATGTGAAGTGTATTTTTCTAAAGGGGCAGAAATTTGAATATGATATTTTAATGTGTTTGAAGCATTCAATTCAAACTTAAATAAACAGCGAAATAGACTTACTTTGTCATATTTTACATTGGAATTTGCAATGCCACTCGTTTCAGAAAGATAGAGCTTTTGAGTGTTTATCTTAAAGTATAAAAGAGGTGTTTTCACATAACATGGACTATAATTACATTAAGAAATGTTTTTTGTGGTATATTTTACTTGTGTTCGATTTATGTTAATAGAAAGTAAGTAAGTAAGTATCTTCATGCCCATATCACTGAAGAGATACCTCTTCAAACAAATCACCCATGACTAGCCGAAGACACTAAGTTCCACAATGTGATAGGCGCAAAGCCTATCGCCAACCGGGCTCATATCCAATTCTGGGCAACATTATCTTTATTAAAAAATCGAAAATAGTAATTTTCTAGTTTTTTGTTGCCTGACCCTCGGATCAAACCCGGGACCTCAAGAAGTCAAGTCCGACGCTGGACCGCTAGACCACAAAGGTGAAAATGTTAGTATGTAATAATTAAATGTGTGGATATTAATGAGATAATAGGTAAATGATTATTATATTTTTGACTACACAATAGCATTAAGATATAATTTATTTAAAAACACTTGTACTTTCCACAATATATTTTTTTATTTTTTATTCTTATAATTTAGCCAACCGGTTTCGCTATACAAGCATCATCAGGGCTATATAACAACTAAATAAATTACATCAAGAATGGAATTCCACCAAGCTCCGACGATAAGAAGTATAGAATCTATAATAGCATTAAGATTAACCTGTAATAATGGTTGTATTGCGTATATTAAAAAAAAAACAATTTACCAATCAGGCTTTGACATTATAGGTACCCAGGAAGTCTTAACTCTAGATAATTAAAATATGTTATCGTTCTCGCCATATTCATAGCTATATATAGCGCTAACTTTGTTTCACACATTCAAGTGTAGGTACCTGTGTTTCCTTTTTGTAACTAGAGTGGTATACTAGAATAAACTTTGTATTACAGAATATACTGCGTATACATACACTTTGTTTTGGGCCCGGGCTCTATTTAATCCTAAAATCGAAATAGATGATCGCTGGTTTATGTCAATCATACTATATTTGCGATATCGCTACTCACACATGTATTTTCTGTTGCCCTAAATCAGTGGCCTGTGCCTCCATTGTCGTTTTCAAGTTTTGAAAGTATCGATCAGATCAGTAAATAGAAGTCAGTAAACTTTCTAACACATGGAGCTTACTGTCGATTGTCGTGTTGGCAAGGAACAATTACTGTCTGAAGTACTTATTTGATTGCGTCTGTGGTCTAGCGGTCTAGATGTTAGAATTGACTGCAAGAGGTCCCTGGTTCGATTCCCGGGTTGGGCAATAAAAAGAAAATTGAGTTTTGATTTTATGATATAATAAACCAAGTCCAGTTTATGCGAAGCCACCATATCAGAATCATGCCATTTGTTCCCCAAATAGGAAGTAAAGTTGTTTACTCCTTTGAGCTTCGCTGTGAAACTTTTCTTTTACTTTTATAGCATTGCATCACGAAGTTTCGCTGTTTCGGTGTTGCTACAGCCTAATAGTGTCTCGTCTGGATTTTAAAGATCAGGAAACCTTATTCCAACTTCTAAAAAGTTTTAGTAACCCAGTTGAAAAGTAAAAATTTGTGTTACTAATAGTTTAGTCAAGCAAAATGTTTGTTCTTCTAAAACAAGGTCTGATATGGAAATACCCGTGCTTTTTAGATACATGAATATTCCGTCCATCTGTCTTTTAGTTTTTAGTCCAAAACTACTAAAGATGTTTAGAAAATTGTTTAATTTAATGTAAAATTTCATTCAGTGTAAAATTGTATAATTCTACAACTAATGATGACACATGATACAGGGGCGAGTATAGATTAAAAAGGTCATTACAAACATGACCAATAATAAAGTGCTGTACTGCAACTTGACCGGCAGAGATATGAAAAAATAATCAAGTGTTTTAAAAATCGATTATTCGAATCGATTTTTCAATTCGCTATTTCTCAGCATACGTTTGATATTTTTAGTAGTCGCAGGTTTTAATTATTAGTATGTTATTTATTTCATTTTTTCACATGATACGATATAACTAACTTTTTCACATGATAATATTACATTTTTATTGACATGATTTTCACATAATACTTAATAAATTTTAATAACAGCCCTTTATTTAAATTACTTGCTTGAGTGCCAGATATTATGGAATAGAATCATTAAGTAGTTTTAATTACAATGACAAAAAACGTTTTTTCGTAAAACCAATTGTTTAAGGTAAAATAATCGATTTTTCGTAAACAGATTATTTGGCAGCATTAAATTCAATTAGGTACTTAATATGAAAATCGATTTAACCTAGCCAAGTCACATCCCTGTACATACCCAGAAAAAAGAGAGTATTCACATTATATGTATTTACTAAGTATGTATTTATATGTCCGTTTCATCATCCTTTTTTTTAAGACGTTTTAACTAAATACAAAAAGTAAAAGTTTGTAATTTCGACTTTTTGTATGCTTTCTACTAGATTACTCGACCAATGAGAAACCGGTCCGGCTTTAGAAATGGTTCCTAAGTTTTTTTATGATATCATTACACCAAAGGTGGTATGCGTTGCCAACCTGAGACCGAGATGTTGGGCCTCGAGCAAAAGTAAGTTTACCGGCTACCTTATCCTCCGAACCGGAACGCATCAACGGCAAGCACTTATCCAGGCGAGACGCTGCGAAATTCTACCACCTAGTGATATGTTACGGTATTGGTGACGGTAAGCCTATGCTCGCCTTTTACGAGCTGCCGGGTACGGGAAGGTAGATAGTCTATTCTGCAATGGAACCCGGACCAACATGGGAATATCTGATTTTAGTCTTTATCATGAGCTCACTTGTGGTTTTTACTATATACTTAATAATCCAAATATTTTCATGAATGTTGGCGAGTGCCTAACTATGAAGAAGTATTGAAATATTTGGACTTCATTCTATGCAATTTTACCACGATGCTATAGTTGCTGATGCGGCAATTGCTGCTGCTTTCATTTTTGGGTCCCTAGGGTATAGTAGTAGACTTGTACAATAGATAACTGGGGAGGCCTATGTTCAGCAGTGGACGTCCTAAGGCTGAAATGATGATGATGATGATAACAATAGATAAAATATCCCGGCTTTTTTTTCGAAAGATAGCTAATGATTTTAATGACAATCCACTGACAGCTTGGAGTTACCGGACACAATCCCGGGAAGGTAATTTTTATATTAGAAAATTGAAAAAAAACACTGTGTCTCTTTATTACTAGACCCGGAGATTCAACCGCTAGGGGGCCCGTGAGTATATGTAAAGGGTTTGATTTAAAAGACACTCATCGCACAATGAAAAAAACTAACTTTCACAATGGTTGCGTTTGAATTCTCTATTGTAAAAATGTTGTTTCAACTTTAAAACGTAATTTCAAAGAATCTTCTTTATTAAATTTTTGTGAATCAAGAAAATTGCTAAGAAACATTTAAGGAAGTACTGCAATATTTACTGCTTGTGTATTTTTGTATCAAAAACAAATAAAAAACATATTGCAATTGGAAACCAATTTAGATCCACATCATGTATTTTTATACAAACAAAAATACGTTTTTTGCAATACCAAAACAGTGTTTTCTAAATTTATTCCTATGTTTTTAATAGGTCCTTAAAATTGACCTTATTTTTTTTTGTTTGTATACTAAATAAGGCTGAGAAACGCTGCGTTAAACCGTAGAGACGATAAAAAAATTATGATAGATAAAAAATTGTGCATTACTAAGTACAACTCCAAAAACAGTAGTTCGATCATGATGAAATAAATTTTTGAGCATCTCGGAATCATGACTTACTTTAAAAAAAAAGTATCTTTAGGCCCATATCCCCGAAGAGGTAGGCAGGGCACAACCAGGGCACCCACGACTAGCCGACGACACTAAGTCCCAGAATGTGATAGGTGGCAAGCCTATCGCCAACCGGGCACATATCCAATCCTGGACAACATTTTTTTTATTAGAAAATTAGAAAACCCAAATTTTCTATTAGTTGCCCTACCCGGGATTCGAACCCGGGACCTTATGCATTCAAGTCCAACACCTGAACCGCTAGACCACAGAAGCACTTACTTTTACAAAAAGAAAATCATAAAAATGATACAAAAATGTACCTATAGGCGGATCGATGACCGGCTCTT
>NJDD01002588.1:30726-57891 GCA_002245505.1 Calephelis nemesis
CGTCAACGGCAAGCACTGATGTTATTGTAACAGGAATAGGTATGGCGGTGATACCAATCTGGACGAGTCGGTGCGAAACTCTACCACCTAGTACCTTAGTTTAATACGAGGATAATTTTAGAACTAAAGTCAATACAATAAAATTAATTTTAAATATCTTATTTTTTCACATTCTACGACTTAGAAGTTTTTTGCTAGTCATAAGTGCCCTAGTTGTACCTCCGTCTACCATTTTGGTGATACGGGAGTGAAGATACTTCTATTGTTTTTCTAAGAATTACTTTATTATTCGTCGTTTATTCTCCTGGCGTGCTGAGTTAAGAATCTGTATTAGTAAAGGCATATAGATAACATGCATGGTTGCTTTATATATTATATATGTTATATGCTATATGGTTGAGTTTGTTTTGCAGTTTCTCTTCCTGACTGGCTAGGGTTGGAAAACGTGGTGAAAAGGTTGATAGGATTATAATTAATCTACTTTTAAAATTATTATAATAATACATGAAGCTTAGAACATATTACTAGCTGTTACCTGCGATGCCTGGATAAAAAGTAGCCTATATGTTAATCCAGGTCATAATCTATCTGTGTTCACAATTTCAGACAAATCCGTTCAACCATTCGAACGTGAAAGAGTAACAAACAAACATACATACATACTCACAAACTTTCGAATTTATGATATTAGGCGGATAAGATATTACATAAAAATATAAATAAGTGCTGTAATTTATGTGTTAAAATATGTATAAAAAATAATTTCTATAAGTTCAATAAAATATTTGCACACCACAATGTGGTATAATATGTTGACATGCTTAAAAATCTTTGGAGCAACTTTCTCACACACATACATACAATAAAATTCATTTGATAACCATGTCATATTTTTTCTTTTTCAGGGGTTAATTTAGACCCCGTGCAACTAGTACACCTAATCAATGGTCACTGTATTTAACCTCATCAGGAATTCCACGCAAACTGCAATAGTATTAAACTGTTCTACCCCATTTGATAAGCAATAGGGGAAGTTCCGATAAATTTAAACTACGTGCTATGAAATTTCTCCATATTTTAACGAATTGAGAGTAAGAGATTCAAAGCAATTATATTGTATGATTTAACAAGAGATTTTATCATTAATTTGTACTAGTACAAGCAACATTGTTGGCTTTTGTGTATTTACTGCTACTATGTTTTCACATCATATAAATCTTATGTGAATACATAGTAGGGATTTGATATGTGCCTGGTTGGCAATAGGCTTGCCATCTATCACATTGTGGGACTTAGTGTCTTCGGCTAGTCGTGGGTGCCCTGGTTGTGTCTCTGCCTACCTCTTCGGGGATATGGACGTGAAGATAGTTATTTTACTTTCTTACTATTTTCTCAATATTCACACGAAATTCAGTAAGTATAAAAAACTACGTCTATTATTTTTAATCGATTCCAAAATGAAGGCGTTATTATTTGCAAATCGTTGCTATAATCTATAAATGTGTTAGTCACAGTATATTTTACAACTCAATAATGGGTTTACAGATTTGGTTGAAAATTAATGTATAAGTAGCTTAAAAGTAGGAGAAGGATGTAGGATACATTTTATCCCCTTCGACTGCAAAGAAACTGAGCAAAACAAAATTTTAATTTTTCCTATACAAACTGGTCGGGTGGACCGAAGTACGTCTGAACATATAGCTGAGATGTTACAAGTTTCGTGGTAGGAAATCATTTAAGGTAGTTCTCCAAAGAAGCCGTGTGGGATTCTTAGAATAAGGCTGACATGGTTTAAATCGATACCTAACAGATTAGGCATCTACTGTGTTTAACTTATCTTAACACCGAGTCTCTTGCGGGGTAGGCAGAGAGTAGATATCGAATGGCAAATGTCACGATTTTGCATCCTCCATATTTTTCATACATTTCCACTCTTTTCATACAAACACATCAATTTCGAATACCCTTAACACCACACTATATATATTGATAAAAGTTGATACTTTAAATTAAAACGATCGGGATCCGTCACAAGTACAGTCGCCAGACAGTAAAACAGAACATGCTGTCATTCCACCGAAAATTTAATTAAAATGTTTCTATTGAAACTTACTCGTCCATAATTATTTTCACCGGTTACGTATAATGGACAGAGCTTTAATAACGTTGAAGTGTTAAAATTAATATTCGCATGAAAAATTCACGTCTATCAACGTAATGACTTTTGGCGGTAAAATGTATTCGAATTCAGAGACATTGTAATATTGTTACATAATTCGCTGTTTGTCCTGTTTGAGTTTCGTTTATTTTGGTAATACGATATGAATTGTTAAAGGGAATTTCAAATTCAATAATTGTATTATTATAAATAAGTAGTTAAATGAGTTTATATTTAAAGATTGGCCAACTTAAAAATAATACATCAATGTATAGACGCATGAGATCCCTCATCAGTATTACTTGCCATATCTTCCATCTGTGGGCGTGCTCATGGGTAGGAAAATTTAAAAGAAAACAGTTGATTTGTACAACATTGTGTCATTATTCCCATAAATTCTATGACAAGTATTCGTCTCACATTAAATTAACTTTAAATCGATTGTTTAATAATGTTACTTAGTTCAAATTCACCAGATATACGGCGATTCGTCGCAGACATGGTGCGCTGACAGCTTCTCGTTCTAAGGTGAGGTTCAAGATGAAGCCTCGCTACCACAGACATGACACTTCGCCTCATAAACAACCAAACGCCACTCAATAATATGCCGTTGCCAGGGCTACAGCCCACAAGTGCTGTCACGGCCGGACTAACAATACGACCGTCCTCGGGCGTTACAAAGCTTTAGAATTCATCGATAGGCTATCTGTAACAAAGTATTCATCACTAGGATATCCGCTTGATCATCCTGGCTCGATTAGAGATGAACACTTTGATAATAACTCACAGCTACGCAGAGTTATTCAGCCATTTTAATATGGACACATTACAATATCATTCAGTGATTACATAGGGTATTCAAGTGGTTTACATTGGTTCAACAAATTTTATTTTAAGGGATTACAGTACAAGCGCCGTCATACGCCGCCGTTGTATATACCTACGGTAATAAAATTTCGTATTCCACGAAGCACACCTTCGAATAATGTCCCTCGTATAGTGCGTAGACTAAGAAATAAAAATAATGATAGAAGAAAATATTTATTACTTAAAAGAATAACTCAAAGATCTAACAGTTACGTTATAAAATGTAGTACAATATTTGTGATTTAAAAAAAAGACAAATAGTGTAAAAATAAAACTAATAATTATAAATCCAAATGAGCGCATTGCCTCCATACTGAATTTAGAAGATGGTACCAATTTAAGTAAAGAATGGTGAATCGAGTGTGATTAGAGTTCAAACTCTTTCAAACTACACCTATCGCGTGCTGCGCGAGCAGCGAGCAACTCACGAGTGTCACCTTAAGCCGGCATAATCTACGATTATGAATAAAAATTGTAGATACGTCTTGGTCTACTGAAGTGTCATGCTAATTGTGCAAGTCTATGGGCTACCTTGCCACTCAAACACACGAGTTCGTGTCGTTATCGTATCGTGACCATATCGTTATCGTATTGTTATCGTGTCGTTATCGTATCGTTGTCGTATAGTTATCGTATCGTTATCGTATCGTTACTGTATCGTTATCGTATCGTATCGTATCGTTATTGTATTGTTATCCTGTTGTTATCATGTCGTTATCGTGTCGTTATCGTATCGTTATCGTATCATGACCATATCGTTATCGTATCGTTGTCGTATAGTTATCGTATCGTATCGTATTGTTATCGTATCGTTATCGTCATCGCATCATTATCGTATCGCTTTAAAAAGTCTTATTTGAAGAATTTTTTGTCAGCTAAGTACCACCTGCACTGACCGGAAGTTATTGTTGGAAATGGCTAGTAATTATACAAATATTTGTTGAAATTCAGCAAAACCGCGGAAAAAGCTCAAAAAATTAATTGTCTTTAGAGGTTTGAGTTATTATAAGAATCTTTGTTCATAAAACTAAAACACCGCCGCCGGGTCGGCTAAAGGTACAGCTAAGTTCATAATCTCCTGTTTTTATTCAGTTGAAAACTCAATCCATCTTATTAATAAACACGGACTAACGTGGGAGTAAAATTAAACTGATATTATAGTCTGTATCACAATGTAATAAATACTATGATACCAGGTTGAAACTTGTGTGTTTATTAAAAAGATGTTAAAACTTGATCGCCCCTGTGGTCTGATCGCTTCTGTGGTCTAGCGGTTCAGTTGTTAGACTTGACTGTATGAGGTCCCGGGTTCGAATCCCGGGTCGGGCAACAAAAAGAAAATTGGGTTTTTCCAATTTTCTAATAAAAAATGTTGCTCGGGACTGGATATGTGCCCGGTTGGCGATAGGATTGCCACCTATCACATTGTGGGACTTAGTGTCTTCGGCTGGTCGTGGGTGCCCTGTGTGCCTCTGCCTACCTCTTCGGGGATATGGGCATGAAGATACTTTGGGCTTTCCAATTTTCTAATAAAAAAAAGTTGCTCGGTATTGGATATGTGCCCGGTTGGCAATAGGCTCGGGGATATGGGCGTAAAGATACTTTTTTTTTAATTGAACTGATATTATAGTCTGTGTTACATTGTAATAAAGACTATGGCACAAGGTTGAACATTGGAGTACTTTACTCCGTGTTTAATAATAAGATGCTAAAACTTTAAAGTGCAAGTAAAGTCGCGAATTTAAGCTAGTGGAATGTAATAAAATGTTAATATTTTTAGTGGGTATTCGAAGCTTGGCATGATAATAAAAGCTCACGTTCTTGTTATATCGACGTCAAACCTCGACAATTTCAGTTTGGACATTTTCAATATTAAAATCGCAATGGAATCCAAAATGGATGTTAAAATTTTAATAAATAGTTTTAAAGACCTGCATATATTAGAACAGTGGTTACTAAACTTTGTGGATAATGAAACAGTAACCAATCTTTTTTTTTGTGGAACCTAATTTCTATTCTCACATATTGTAATTTATATAAAAACAAGAAAATATTAGAAATATCTATATAATTTTAAAAATATTTACTTCGTGTTGGCCCAGGTTTCTTTGAAGAATACCCCATCTTCCACCCTGCCAGGCAGCTCGGAAAAGGCGAGCATAGACTTTCAGCCATTAATACCGTGAAAACTGACTAGGTGGTAGTGTTTCGCAACGAATTGCCAGGATTGGATTGAATAGTGATCAACTGCCTTTAGCCTTATCTACCACTCTGACATCAAACAGAATAGCGAAGTACATTGTTGTTACATCTATGATATCTTTAAGCCACAACTTTCTCTTTCCACTACGAGACCCGTGAATTTATTCGTTGACCTCTCACATAAAAAAATATTAAATTAAAGTTTTAATACGAATAATGAAATTATTTTATTGTGACATCGGTATTTTGACCGCCTCGTTGGTCGAGTGGCTAGCGTACACGCCAAACTACACCGACCAACCGCGAGGCTTGGGTTCGATTCCCGACGGGGGCAGGCATTTGTGTGATGAACATTTAGATGTCTGCAATTCCGGGTCTGGGTGTTTATTAAATTTATTCTAGTATCTATTTAAGTAATTCTATGTATTAGTATCGTTGACTAACACTCATACCACAAGCATATAATTTGCTTACTTAGGGGTTAGATTCAATTTGTGTAACATGTCCAGGGATATTAGTAAATTATTATTATTTTTCCTTCTTTCTTAGGTATTGACTACTTGTGTAAAATAGTCAAATGATGAGAATAATTTTGAGGTACCCTGCTAAGTTTTGAAAGAAACCTTCAGGTCCCGGGTAACCTACTTTAGGAATCGCTGTGTAGGACTAAAATCCTCTTACCGTGACAAAAAGTGATTCAAATAAAATCTGTCAACTAAGAAAAATCTTAAATGTAAATCTAAATAAAATTTTACTAGGTGGTAGAGTTTCGCAGCGACTCGCCCGGATTGGTACCACCACCTTACCTATTCCTGCCGCCTTAACGTCATGACGTGTTCCGGTTCGGAGGATAAGGTAGCCGGTAAACTTACTTTTGCTCGAAGCCTAACATCCTGACCTTAGGTTGGCAACGCACCATTACCATCTTTGGTGTCTCTAGGCGGCGTGAATTTCTTACCATCAGGAAATCCGTGTGCTTGTTTGCCTTCCTATAACATAAAAAAACAATAATTTGCAAACTTGCGCCTGCAAATTAAATAATTTGATTTAGATTTAAGTATGGATTTCCGCAAAGTGCCTTCTTCTATCAATTTTATTTGATTTTATTTTAGTTAAGTTTTCTGATTAAACATGTACACAAGCTGTTCTCCTACGACTTCATCATCGTAGAGTAATTACTATTTTCATGCAAACGTTATCCTCTACTAGCGACCTGCCCCGGCTTCACACGGGTATAAAATATGCATATAAACCTTCCTCTTTAAACACTTTAGCTATTAGAAAAAACACATCAAATTCCGTTGCTCAGTTTGAAAGATTTAAGGATACAAGGGGACATAGGGACAGAGAACGCGACTTTGTTTTATACTATGTAGTGATTATTGTCTTTTGGGGGTTTATGAAAAAAACGTTTAAACTCCGGTTGAATTCAAACAAAATAGTTTCAGTGGTTAAAATAGCAACAGATAGACTGACAGACTTTCGCACTTTTACATAATATTTATCAGTATGTTATACTACCTATATATTTTAATTATTTATATATAACTGCAGAAGGCACACAAGATCGGGAACAATCCGATGAAAGGTTTTTGCAAAGCTCATTGTTATATGTTTTTCTTATTTCATTCATATTTAATATGTCGCCTATGTGGTCTAGCGTTCCGGAGAAAGCTTGACTTCTCGAGATTTGATCCACGAAAGAAAGATAAATATTTTAAATACTCAAGCGAAGCGGTGAGGATAGGCTTCATCTATTTATCTAAAACTTATTTTTTAAATATACCTATGTACCTATTAAAATTTACACTTGCTCCACGGCTAGGTAATAGAGCTTACCAGGCAATCAAATCCCCGTGTTAGACCGGGCTCCTTTGTAGAATAGACCATCTGCCTTCCTTGCCAGGCAGCTCGTAAAAGGCGAGCATGGGCTTGCCGTCACTAACACCGTGACATCTGACTAGGTGGTAGAGTTTCGCAGCGTCTCGCCCGGATTGGTACCCCTGCCTTACCTATTCCTGTCGTCATAACGTCATGACGTGTTCCGGTTCGGAGGGTAAGGTAGCCGGTCAACTTACTTTTGCTCGAGGCCTAACATCCCGGCGTCAGGTTGGCAACGCACCATTACCACCTTTGGTGTCTATAGGTGGCGTGAATTTCCATCAAAAATCCGTCCGCTTGTTTGCCTTCCAATATCATACATAACCGTCTGGAAACTCGTTTGAATGTATTTAGAAATAACATAATGTTTAAAGTATAATAGTAATTAATAGTAACAGTAACAATTAGAGAACAAACTTACTTACTTAAATGTAAAAATTGATTTTATCTGGTTCGTAGATTTTGTAAATGGATTAGCGAAGGGGTTAAAAGTTCCGAACCTCGTGTTAAGTTCGAGTGCTTGAAATACTTCTAGAACGTGCTCCACAACAAAATCTATCTACAAAATTCATCAAACTACTGGCAAGTCTTACCGCTTATTTCATACCATTCGTTAAACCGTCGACCACTTTCAAGGGAAACGTTTTTGTCTCAGGGAATTTTCACCTTTATTCTTCAACTAGAAAGACTACAACAGCATCAAGCTATTTCGCACTATGTTACTATTAGTGATCGGGCTTACGCTCATAAAGTATCTCAAGATTCAAACTAGGGCCTCGTACGGCGAATTTCTCTTAAATTTTCATTAACCTGCCATTTGATTTTAGACTTTTCGACGTTGGAATAAGTTCTATTTTAAATTGTGCTCAGTGGAGGGTGATCGATGCGTTGCTGCACCGTTTGGAGAAGACCAATTTGGTTGATTCCGCTGCAGGGTGTATGTTCGAACATAGATTCAATTTCTCACGCTTATTATAATTTAGGTGCAGTAAATCTGTAAAAAATCCGACTTCAATGTCCTTATTATGTCGTGGAAGTAATAAATTAAGCATTATCCTATTAATATTATAAATGCGAAAGTTTGTATGTATGGATGTATGGATGTTTGTTACTCTTTCACGCAAAAACTACACAGCCGATTACGATGAAATTTGGTATGTATGTAGCTGACGACCCAGAATAACATATAGGCTACTTTTTATCCCGGAGTTCCCGCGGGATTGGGACTTACGCGGGTGAAACCGCGGGGTGCAGCTAGTTTAATATAATTCTAAAACAGCTTGTCGGATCTCAATTAAAATAACCAGCCAGAAATAATTGTTATAACTTTGTCCCTATATAGATCTGTACTTGTTACTGTCAGCACTTGGTGGAACTTTGTTGTAATCTCACTTTTTAAACTCTTTTTTTAATAGCATTACATAAAATGTTAAATAAAGTGTAACGTGAAAAAGTACAAGCGTTTACCTTAAAAAAGTGTGAATAAAGTATGTGATCTAATCAAAATTAGTTCTTCAGTCTAAAAACTATAGGCAAACTATAAGACATATTATAGGCAAATCGAAAACCAGGCTTCTGTTTGGATAACGATTACAAACTAACCATAAACAATAATAATTTATAATATAAATTTTTAAATAAGGACCAGAAGAACCTATTGTCTACTAGTGATATCTCTTCGTATTTCTGTTTGGATGGTTGGGTAAGGCAGACAAAGGTAATTACTAATATAATATCACGCTTGTAACATTTCGGCTGTTTTTAATAAAAAATGTAGGCAGAGGCCCAAACAGGGCACCCACGACTAGCCGATGACACTAAGTCCCACAATGTGATAGTTGGCAAGCCCATCGCCAACTGGGCACATATCCAATCCCAAGCAACATTTTTTTTAAATTACAAAATTGGAAAAACCAAATTATCTTTTTGTTGCCCGACCTAGCAATCGAACCCGGCATCTCATGCAGTCAAGCCCAATACCTGGACCGCTAGACCACAGAGGCTGATTTTAATAAAAATATCAATATCTGAATAACTTAACACATGTTACGAATTTGCTCAAAAATACGTATTCTGCTAACGTCCGCGCGGATGTCGGTCTTCGCGTGATAAAAATGAAAAATTAAGATTTTTTTTCTACGTATTTTTCCAGGATAAAAAGTATCCCATTTTATGCCTAGGATTATAAGGTATACCATACCTAATTTTATCAAAATCGAACCGTTAGTTTTTACGTGATGTCTGAACATACAGACAGACAGACAAAATGTTTTTTAATCACATATTTGGGTGTGGTGTCGATCCAGTAACACCCCCTGCTATTTATTTTTTCAATATTTTCAATGTACAGAATTGACCCTTCTACACATTTATTATATGTATAGATTATGTGATGTGCTACCCATATTATTATTACAAATACGATAATATAAATTTGTTACTAATGCCCGGTTCCTATAATCAACGAATCGTAATCCGTCAGCTAAACCATTCGTAGTTTGTTCAAAAGTAACGGAGCGTTACCAATATTTTCAAAAAATCAATAGTCGGAAACGAGCAACCGTTGTTAGTAATCTTACTAAGCGTACAAAATACTACCATCCGTAATCAAAACGACTCGTTTTTTGAATATAGGAACCGGGAATTAGTCTTTACATTATAACGAATAAACATATTTTCAGAATTTTAGTACAGAAATTATTTGCACTTTAGACAAGAGTGTAAAAAATTTATCTAAAAAATATAAGGTTTCCAAGGAAGGGTTAAGTAACTTTTATACAATGGAAAACAAGCAGACGGATTTCCTGATGGTAAGAAATTCACGGCGCCTAGAGACACCAAAGGTGGTAATGGTGCATTGCCAACCTGAGGCCGGGATGTTAAACCTCGAGCCTTAAAGTAAGTTTACCGGCTACCTTACCCTCCGAACCGGAACACGTCATGACGTTATGGCGGCAGGAATAGGTAGGGCGGTGGTACCAATCAGGGCAAGTAGTTGCGAAACTCTACCACCTAGTCAGACGTCACGGTGTTAATGACGGTGAGCCTATGCTCGCCTTTTACGAGCTGCCTAGCAAGGAAGGCAGATGATCTATTCTGCAAAGGAGCCCGGACCAACACGGAAAAATATAATATACATCAGTGTTTTTAAATTACAGTTTAAATTTTAACCTTGATAATTCACAGTGAAGTGGTTATTCATCCAATACTTTCACATGAATTAACTATGTTTCAAAATGAAAGCCACATCAAAAATAAATTTAATATCAATAATGCATCGGATGTTTCAAAATCGACAAAGTTCCGACATGTGTACCGCTGCCAAATGTGAGCCAATTTTAGATTGCACCACTTTTTAGTTCAACAATATTGGAACTTTTTATTAGTTTAATTAAAAAGTTTGAGAATCGTTGTTTTGCAGCCTCTAAATAGCTTAATAACAAATTTGATTGCTAGGTCGACGGATTAGCTTGCACGGTTTATGACAATGATCATTTATCGGTCTCGGGTTTAATCAGCGACAAGGGCAAACATTTGTGATGTACATGTTTGCACATCTGTGTCTGGATATTTATTGAATTTATTCTAATATGTATCTATTATTTAAGCAATTTACCTATCACATTGTGGGACTTAGTGTCTTCGGCTAGTCGTGGGTGCCCTGGTTGTGCCTCTGCCTACCCCTTCGGGGATATGGGCGTGAAGTTTTTTTTTTATATTTTACATCGTTGGGGCTAGGTAAAACTTCCAACATACACATATTAAAATATTCATGTTTTTAAACAAATAAATACTTTTACTGTTTTACGTGTCACTTTTTTTTTAAAGCCTACCGGTTTTGCTTATACTTACAGCATCATTAGGGCTAAAACTTAAACTGCTGACGATGTACCTATAAGCAAAACCGGTAGGCTTTTTAAAAAAAAGTGATACGTAAAACAGTACAAGTGTTTCTTTGTTTAAAAATATAAATTTATTGCCACCGTTGAATATTTTCTATACAAAGATACAATTTTCTTACTTCGGATTTTCATCCATTTTTGTACCTACTTTGTTTTCTAATGGGTAATGGTGCGTTGCCAACCTGAAATCGGGATGTTAGGCCTCGAGCAAAAGTAAGTTGACCAGCCCCTTACCCTTACCCTTCAAGCTGGAACTCGTCAACGGTAAGCACTGACGTTATGGCGGCAGGAATAGATAAGGCGGTGGTACCAATCCGGGCGATGTGCTGCAAAACTCTACCTACTAGGATATCAGGGTGTTAGTGACGGTAAGTCTATGCTCGCCTTTTACGAGCTGCCTGGCAGAAAGGCAGATGGTCTATTCGATGATGGACCATGGTTTTTGTTTCATTCAAACCAGTTAATTCGGGTCAACGATCGTTTTTCGCTTTACGTTTGGAACATACTATAGGTGTTCATGACAAAAATGTCTGCCCCCGTCGTGAATCGAACACGAACCTCACGGTTGTTCGGTGGCCACAGGCGTGTACACTAACCTATCAACCACCAACAAGCGCACAGTTCTTCTTAGGGTAAGAAACGGTCGTAGTCTATAGATGTTGTAGGTGCGTTACTGCCTTGTTGGGTATAAGGTTAATATTTCAAGTTTATCTGCTTCTCTTCCCTCCAGAATATTATGACACCTGGAATAAATAATATGGATCTTGGGTTTCTACGTGGTTAAGTCGCAGACATCACATTTTCGACATTATACCACCCCATCCATACTTTTTTTATGTTATATTAAGGCAAACAAGCAGACGGATTTCCTGATGGTAAGAAATTCACACCGCATAGAGACACCAAAGATGGTAATGGTGCGTTGCCAACCTGACCTCGAGCAAAAGTAAGTTTACCGGCTTTCTTACCCCCTGAACCGGGCTGCATTATAGCGGCAGAAATAGGTAAGGCGGTGGTACCAATCCAGGCGAGTCGCTGCAAAACTCTATCACCTAGTCAGATGTCACGGTGTTAGTGGTGATAAGTCTATGCTCGCCTTTGACGAGCTGCCTGGCAAGGAAGGCAGATGGTCTGTTTTGCAAAGGAGTCCGGACCAACATGGGGACCTTTTCTCGCTTCTTACCAACAAGTAGAATAATATTCTAGAAATACTAACGCTTATAAGAATATACAAAGCGCGTAAATCGAATAGATTTGGCGGAATAGAAGTTTAAGCCTTCCCATTTACAAGCAAAACATTTTTTCAATATTGGCAACCCTAGCAAAACTCTAGTGAACTAAATATTCATTTTATCTTTCATTGATATTGATTGTAGTATCAGTGGCAAGCTGTATTACCTCTATAATAGGGAGTTATGAGACTATGACATTCAGGACAATATGTCAAACACAATAATGGGTACATCCCGTGAAACTATATTAATACTGGAAGTTACACTTCTAACATAGACCTGATAATTTAATTTCCAAATATAACTAACTCTTTTTAATGTACCGGCCTCTCTTTCGTTTTGACTTTGTTCATCAAAGCCACAAGCCTTTAAAAAAGAGAAGCCCTTACATTCGAGAGAGTGCTTCTATTCATTCATTAATTCATGATACCAATTATAACAGTCCTTAGCGTACCGGGTTCGAACCCCAGGTCAGGAAACAAAAAAACTAGAAAATGTTTATTTCTAATTATCTGATAAAAATAACGTTGCCCGGTATTGGATTTGTGCCCGGTAGTCGATAGGCTTAGCAACTATCACATTGTGGGACTTAGTGCCTTCGGCTAAGCGTGGGTGCCCTGTTTGTGCCTCTGCCTACCCTTTAGGAATGGGGGGTGAAGATACTTATTTTTAAATAAAGAGCGCTAAAATTAAAAATAACAAAATAAAATCTGGACAACTGTACCTACTTTACTAGGAAAACTAGCTTGTCTTTTTTTAGCGATTTAGCGATAACACAGACTACGTTTAAGATAGTATATACGTGAAATAGACACACGTCGTGGTCTTTTAATTTTTTTCTGTAATGAGATCGCAAAACAAGTAAATTTTTGAATATTCTATAAATTTAAAGAAAGAAAAAAATTCGCCCCAGACAGGATATGAACCTGTAACCTTTCGTCTCAAGCCGACGAATGCTCTAACCAATTGAGCTACTGAGGATTCAATTTCAATTATTATCCCAAGCACAGGGCAAGTGCTAAAATAAAAATACGTTGCGAGAAACGAAAGTTATGGCCATTCTAAAATGTGAATTTTATCTGTAATGAACTCATTTGGTGGGTACTCAGAATTGTGTATCTATAGGACATAACTACCCGCGTTAACGGGTTAGAAAGGAATTAAAAAAAATCGCTACGGGACTTGAATCCTCAGTAGCTCAATTGGTTAGAGCATTCGTCTTCTTGAGACGAAAGGTTACAGGTTCAAATCCTGTCTGGGGCGAAATTTTTTCTTTCTTTAAAATTTATAGAATATAAATTTGGCGTCAGAAATAAGTAATATGGTGGATTCCTCGCAGCCCGGTTGTTGCACGCTGATATCACAAAAATAAGCACATTGATTCAAAGTGTTTGTGGTCTGAGTGTGTTATTTCTATATTATCACTGGGTAATTTTATATTAGAACGTTTGACGGTGCGCTATAAAATTTTCTGTAACATACTATCGAGTCGAGTGGCTTCTAACTACACTGTTCACAGTTCGGTTACCGACGGGGGCAGGCATTTATGTGATGAACATTTAGAAGTCCGCGTTTCCGGATCTGGATGTTAATTAAGTTGATTCTGGTATCTATGTATTAGTATCATTGACTAACACCCATAACACAAGCATATCATTTGCTTACTTTGGGGTTAATTTCAATTTGTGTAACTTTTCCAGAAATATTTGTTTATTTTTTTTTAATTGGCCAACCCTATCAACATTACAGTGAGTAAATATTCATTTTGTCATTTTAACCTATGTCGTTATCGATACTAGTACTAAATGTAGGCTGTTTTACTTATGTTGTGTATATTTTGGGGCTATTGGCTTTAGAGACATTATGTCAAACACAATAATCAGAATATCTAAGGTAGCGTCAAAAGCACCGACCACATTTGAGATAGTGTATGTTTAACGTAAATTGCTTTATAACGGATTAGACTAAAGTAAATCGAGCAGCGACATTTATTTATTTATTTACTTGTGTTGCTGTATATAACGTCTTAATAAACAATTAAAAAGAAAAAAAATATAGCCAGTAAATAATTACATACTTATCTTTTTGTATGGATATACTGAATCTGAAATCTGAAAGAATAAGAAACTCATACATGAGGTAAAGTATCTTCACGTCCATATCCCCGAAGAGTTAAACAGAGGTAAAACTAGTGAACCCACGACCCTAGGTAAGCCTATCGTTAACGGGGCTCATATCCAATTCCAAGCAACATTTTTGTAAATTTATATATATAATAATTATTTAATTAGTGGTTTTTTACTTGTTCAAGTACCTAGGTATTTTGAGTCCCTAGTTGAAATATTATAAACTAATCTGAGACAAAATTGTTTTTTAAGTACTATCTATACTAATATTATAAGAGGAAAGGTTTGATTTTTGTTTGTTTGAAATGAATAGGCTCCAAACTACTGAACCAATTTCAAAAATTCTTTCACCTTTAGAATGCTACATTATCCCTGTGTGACATAGGTTTTGTTTCATCAAAATCGATGCAGTAGAAGCCAAGTTACGCAGGCGAAGCTTCGTGAAACTGCTAGTGTTTAATAAATCGAATCCGTATGCTTCAAAATCAAAGCTCTAACATGTTCCCTGTTGATCTGGGTACTCTGTGTAGAACAGATCTTCCCTACCAATCAGCTCGTGAGGTTATATGGGTTACCAACAAGATCACTAGTGGTAGAGTGTTGTGCGGCAACTGACCTGAGTAGGGATCCACCGCAAAATCTATTCCTGTCATAATCACTGTCATGTTAAGGTCCGGAGGATAGGGCAGCTGGTAGAATTACACAATAGGCATAATTGTCTCTCACCTTCAAGTGATCCGTGTGCTTGTTCGCTGTCCTATCCTTTTTGTATACATATCTTTTATATTACCTGTGTTCTAGCCGTTCAGGTATTGGACTTGACTGTTCGAATCCCGGGTCGGGCAACAAAAAGAAAAATTGGGCTTACCCTTTGTGGTCTAGCGGTCCGGGTGATGGACTTGACTGTATGAGGTCCCGGGTTCGAATCCCGGGTCGGCCAACAAAAAGAAAATTGGATTTTTCCAAATTTCTAGTAAAAAAAAATGTTGATCGGGATTGGAAATGTGCCCGGTTGGCGATAGGCTTGCCACCTATCACATTGTGGGACTTAGTGTCTTCGGCTAGTCGTGGGTGCCCTGGTTGTGCCTCTGCCTACCTCTTCGGGGATATGGGCATGAAGATACTTTGGGCTTTCCAATTTTCTAATAAAAAAAAGTTGCTCGGTATTGGATATGTGCCCGGTTGGCAATAGGCTTGCCACCTATCAGGTTGTGGGACTTTGTGTCTTATGAAGATACCTGTAAATGAGGAAGTTTGTCTATTGTGATTGATTTCGATTTACTCATTTAATTCGGGGTAATATTTACAGTCGCGAACGAAATAGCAAGTAGAGCAAGCAACGACGTATGAATGAAACCAATATTACAGTTTACGATTATCTTTACAACACGTTTTGCTGAATAACGCCTTCTGATGAATAGGGAAACTCTTTTTCAATACATCAACAGAACCATGAAAGGGAAAATTAGGTCCTGACAAGCTTAATTACTCCCACAATTACGGGTAAACTAGAAGCTATGTCATCTTAAGAAAAAGTCAAGTCGTTATGTTTGAACAGTTGGTTACAAAAACAGCATTTCCAAATTGCTTTTGTAACTAAGTTTTGAGATGGAATTGCGCTTTGCCATATTAATTATCAGGGATAGCGTGACATTTTAATTATTTACTACAAATTGCTCCTAAAGAAAGAAAGAAAAGAAAGAAAAAATATTTATTTGCGGAATATGAGTGTTACAAAAATGCTACAAAATTATTTAGGTGTTTCTACATATTCTACCAACTGTTGGTGTGCAAATATTTTAATAGTTACTATTTACACACTGTTTGTTGTATTGATTAGGTACATGATTTAATTTATTATTACGAAAAATTATTAGAATATAAATTAATTTATCCCTGTCTACCGTAAACTACCTACCTAATGCAAAGAAAAAACAAATTGAAAAACAGGGATAATCAACATTTCTTGAATCGCTATAAAATAGGAAGTATGTATTTATATTTTTATGTCCGATTAAAAGAACTTGTACAAATGTTACGAATATCTTTCTGTATTCATAAACATATATTTTGATATGCGCCAAAAATGTAATTTATTTAAAAAATGTAATACTGTAGGTAATACAGTTATAAAATAAGCTAACTATTCAGATTTCAAAACGGAATGAGAAATGCACCCTGTGTCATAACTCATAATACGATTATAAAAACTAGTTTGACACCTCTGAATGACCGTGACGCTCACCACACTTTTTACCACGAACTGCGTTGACTGCATAAATTATAATACTAAAGTAGTTTTTGTTTCAAAAACCGCTTTTGGATTTGCAATCCACTCCCGTTACATTAAGGTCAGTGAACTTTTTTTTCTTTGCGTTTAGAACAGATAATAGTTTTATTGTGTTTTCTTTTGGTAAACTTCGTTTTTATACAGTTCTTTCAATTCACGAAGGTGTGTAGGCATTATATGTGGAATGCGCGTATTATCATATTTGTTGTACACCCTCTCAAAAATAAAACTTATCAAAAAAATTAAAAGGTTGAAAGTTAAAATTTTCTTTTAAAAAAAATTTAGTAAGCAAAAATCGCCCTTGAATTAAATTAAATTGTAAAGAGCAATTCGGTATTGCTAGCTTAAAAATATAAGGTTGTGTACAACTTTATGGAAATGTTTTGTAAAAATAGGAAATTTAGTAATTATTAAGCAACAGTAAAGCCCGCTCGCCTTTGTGAGTTGCAAAATCTTGTGACAAAAATGCTCGAAAGAAGCCTTGCACCAATAATTTTGGGAAAAACTGTATACGCTCAAGGCCGTTTGAACGTTTCAGTGTTTATCTTCAGAATTATTTAAATTATTAAATTCAAGTGTGCTTCCGATGAAACAGAATAATTTAACCATGCGTTAGAATCAAATCCAACAACTGCACCGCTGGACCACAGGGGCGATCAATTTGTGTAATTATCACCAATTGCTATTTATTGTCCAGTAAAAAGCCGGCTATTAAGGCCCCATACTCAGTCAACCAGAGGAGCCAATCATCGCGCTCCCCCGTTCTATGATTACTATGAACAATGGCGCTCTATAGTAAACGTCTTAAGAGACAAATCACTATTTTTGACACTATAAAAGTAATTTGAAAAAAAGTATAAAAACTGAAACACTTATCTCTTAGGTAAAGTACTTATCTATGTTTATGTTAAATCTGGTGTCGATATTTTCATGTTTGAAGTAGACATTTGGGTTTTGCTTTCAAAAAAGGGTTAACTTTTTGATTTTTTTCTATCGAGCAAAGTAAAATGAATCGTGTTTTGGAAACACTAGTCTAGTAAAGCTTATTCATGTTAATCTTGTGTATTTTTGTCACCATGATCCATGATTGCTTTGTATGAAAAAAACATTATACTGCTGACGTATTTTAGCATACGTGGACCCTTAAGGGCCGAAAAATATTTATCTGTATGTTGTGCACTCAATATCAAATTGGACCTTCTATAATAATAAAAAGACCGAGCTGTCATATCCGTCTTTTGCACCAGTGTATGAATTATGGCTGTGAACCTTTTTTATTGCGGTAATCCAAATAAATTTTCCGAGTGAACACCATATTGCTCAATTTTGCATAAATTCAAATTAGTATTTACATTTCATTTTCTGTTTTTTTATATGTTATAGGGAGGCAAACAAGCAGACGGATTTCCTGATGGTAAGAAATTCACGCCGCCTAGAGACACCAAAGATGGTAATGGTGCGTTGCCAAGCTGAGGTCAGGATGTTAGGCCTCGAGCAAAAGTAAGTTTACCGGCTACCTTACCCTCCGAACCGAAACACAAACCTTCCAAAATCTCCCTTCCAAAATGTAAGAAATAAAAATTCCAAAATACAAGATATGAAAATGATGGTTCATAATTCGACTGTTTTGCTTATGAAATGAAATGTAATGATAATTACATTTTTTTATGATATTAGAAGCAAACAAGCAGACGGATTTCCTGATGGTAAGAAATTCACGCCGCTTAGAGACACCAAAGGTGGTAATGGTGCGTTGCCAATCTGAGGCCGGGATGTTAGGCATCGAGCAAAAGTAAGTTTACCGGCTACCTTACCCTCCAAACCGGAGCACGTCATGACGTTGTGGCGGCAGGAATAAGTAAGGCGGTGGTACCAATCCGGATGAGTCGCTGCGAAACATTACCACCTAGTCAGATGTCACGGTGCTAGTGACGCTAAGTAAACATTCTTCATTCACAATTTTACTAGAATGTTTGGAATTTTTTTATTGTAGCAAAATTGTAAATGAAGAAATTTGTATGTTTATTACGGTTGGTAATGCTGAACTTAAAAAGTTTTCTTAAATTTCATTCTATTGTATTTAAAGAAAAACAGGTACATCTACTCAAGAGGGGATGAAGTTTGTATTGACAATGAATTGTATTATTCAATGTATCTTCATGTCCGTATTTCCGAAAAGGTAGGCCGAGGTGTAACGAAGGCATCCACGACACGCCGAAGAAACTAAAACCTACAGTATGTTATGTGGTAAGCCTACGGGCAAACTCGCAATTACCCAAAATTGGGACATTTTTTTTATTAACAAATTTAAAAAAAAAACAGATTTTTTTTAATGCCCAACCTTATATTATCACAGAGACAAAAATTTATTAATATTTGACTTAGAATACTTCTTTTATACTTAAGAAGAATCGCTATAATTTGTCCCATAGCAACTGTTACTAGCTGCTAATTTCAATGCCTGATGCGTATGGACTGGCTAGGTCTAACTCCGAACAGGAACATGACAGTCACATTATGGCGGCAGGAAGAAATACATAAGGCGGCGGATCCCTTCCCGTTCAAGTTGCTGCATAACAACCAGTATCTCCAGTGCGCTTGATGTGAATAACCCATTTAACCTATACTCGCCTCTTATGAGTTGCCATGTATAGGAGCAGATGATCTATCCTACACCGAGGACCTGGACCAACACTTCAAAGATCTATCGCCTTACGCATTTCTGCCTCTATAATGATAGTTGACAGGTTTGAGTACGAAGGACAGGGTAGACGGTGGATTTGACATAAGGCCCTACACGCACCTATAAGATCTATTGTTTCTATAGTCCACTGTCATTTCTTGGCTTACGGTGAGCCATGTGCTTGTTTGTGGCTATATCGTTATAAAAAAAACTTACAAATTGTTCCCGTTTTCCTATCTACCAGTACCTATGGCTGGCTCTGGAAGACCAGCTAACAAAAAACTGTACATTTGCTATTTTCAAGTTAATGCATAAATATTAAAACAATATACTGAACACGTTCTACGCATTGTTCACAGAATATTGACAGATACTGAATTTTGATAGCAATAAATATCAATAAGATAGAATATTTAAGAATGGAATATCATTTCTTTTTGTACAATAAAGCTTCGGTCAAACGTGCGTCAAGCGGGCGGGACGCTTGACGCGGCGCGGGAGCTACAAGGTGTAACATAATATATAAAACGAAGGCTCGAAACTCATACCTTAACCTAAACTGAAACTTAAACCATACCTTTAGGTAACTGAAATAACCCTTGGTGACACTCCTTCGTGATATTTTGTAAATACACTAACCGTTACCCGCGGCTTTGCTCGCGTGACAGTCAATATATTTACTGAACTGGAGTTGAATCATAAACTGTATGAATATTTTATTCTTACTTTAAACGTTGTTATTGATTTTTAATCGATAGCCCCATTAATATGGACATTTGTACAAAAGTTTCATCCCCTTTATCACCCCGATTAGGGTTAGAATTTCCAGAAACCCTTATATATACCCTTATATCTACCTTTTTTTAAAAGCAGCCCAAAAATAAAGTTTTATATGTCTAACTTAAAAAATGACGGTCTTCCGTACAAACTTTCAACCCCTATTTCACCCTCTTAGAGCTACAATTTTCGAAATTGCGTCTTTTGTGGGTGTTTCTCCACAAAACGATACTACTGACCAAATTTCAGGGCTGTGACTTTAACAGTTTTTGCTCAGTGATAATGAATCAGTCAGTCAGTCTGTCAGTCAGTCAGGCAGAATATGGTATTTTATAAGTATAGATTTAAAAAAAATCTGAACAAATTATACGAACTAATCTTGCTTCAAAGTTATCTGTATCATGTTTATTTATATGCAAGGGTATTAGACAACGATACTAATACATAAAAAAAAAACTTTTACAAATATAGTCCATATTTAGTACTTTTTATATATATTCAGACCCAGAAATATATACATCTATGTTCGTCACATAAATGTATCTTCTTGTCGGTAATCGGATTCTAGCCTACTCTTACTCTTACACTTAGTCTATTCTGGATCAGTGGAGTTAGAAGTGCCAAATTAGGGGCGTCCCGCCTTAGATCCATCGTGTTCCGACATCGAAGTGATATAGGTGTTCTAGGCTCCATAGCTTCTCTAGGGCAGTGTCTCCCGCGCTTTTTTGCTAAATAAACAAATACATAAAAAGTAATTACTAAAACTAAATTGATTAAAAAAGTCCATGTTCCTTAGCCACGGTCAATACAAATTCTGATTACATTAGAGATAGTTCTTAAAATATTTGAATGTTTTTTTTTGTCAAATAGATACACAATAAATAATTACTAAAACTGATTAAAAAGTACATGTTCCTAAGCCACGGCCGTAAACTATGTGTTCTCGTGAATTTCATACAAATTTGCCTGCAAAACTATAACAACATTTTCCATTGTCAAAATGGATCCGAAGGAGTAATGTTGAAAGTTTTAACTCTGAATGGTTTTCACAAAACTTGGAAAGTAAAAGCAAATGATACGGAAAAGAATAATTTTAGTGCAAAGGTTTTGTTTTGAAGGATTTATTCGCTTTCGCGTCGGTGCCAAAGAAACTCGTTTTCTTGGAAGTAATGCTTTTAAACATAATCGCCTTTAGTTTGAGTTCGAAGAGAAAATAGTCGTCATAATTTGTAAGGGCGGCTACTGACGGCGCGTGGTTAGGGTGTGTCACTTAGCTTTATGTTGCAGATTAGAAAATCTGCCTTCCTGCCAGGCAGCTCGTAAAAGGCGAGCGTAGATTTACCGTCACTAACACCGTGATAACTGAATAGGTGGTAGAGTTTCGCAGCGACCCACCCGGATTCCTACCTGTTAAAAATATCAAAAGTGCACAATGTTAATATTCAAGTTTCCACTTTTCGTGGTTTTTTTCTGGCAAATGTGTAATATTGTCACACGCAAACGTGTTGTGATAGACTAAGTCTTCTGTATGTAGTCCTCCCCCCCTCTCACTGGCTCTCTCTTTCTCTCTCTCTCTCTCTCTCTCTCTTTCTCGACGTGATAGTCCTTACCTTCATTACATATAGGATTTGCGAGGTCCATTGGGAATATCTAATTTTAGGATAATCTATGTTTTAAGATACCATAGATACAATAGCCAACAATAATTGAATGAAAGCAATTTAAACGTAGATTCCCCGAAGTAAACAGGCCAATGTATATCGGGAACAATGTCTTTGTCTATTACAAACAGAGCCATCTTGGTGATTCAGACTTAAGTGATTCTGACTACAAACAAGACGAACTTAGCTAGATGTACAGTTTGCATAAATGTCTTTGAGATAAACATTAACTCCGATTTTTATTATTTTTAACCCCCGATGAAAAAAGGGGTGTTATACGTTTGACGTGTCTGTCTGTCTGTGTATCTGTCTGTGTGGCATCATAACTCCCGAACAGATGACGTGGTTTTAATTTAGTTTTTTTGTATTAAAGGTGTGCAAATAAACTTATGTGCTAATGCTCTTAGACATGTTCGATGAAAATCGTTTGAGCCGTTGAGCCGAAGTTTTAAAAGTTGAGGGGGGTGAAAGTAGGGAGATTAACCGATTTTTTTACTTTTTAAGTGAAAATTAAGTTATTGAGTCGGGGATTTTCCAAATTTTTAATTTAATTTTTATGTGATAGGTCATCGAATAAGCACTTCTGATGGTACGATAAAAACGTTGGCTATTTACACCAAAGATGTTACAGGTGCGTTTTTGTCCTGAGACTGAGATGTCAGGCCTTTTGTGCAAATCTATCCGATACCCGACCGGCAACCCTCCCGACAGGAACATGACGGAGTCATAATGGCGGCAGGAACAGGTAAGACGGTCGATTCTTACCCGGGATAATTGCTTCACAATAGAGTACTGTTCAGTACTGCTGTTTTGATTTTTGTACTGTCCTATACTTTAGTGCTCAACATTAAATTATTAGATATCTCTCATGACTAACCCATTGTCAACAAATTCACTACTTAAGACAAGTACATATTACATGATAATAATAATCGTATAGTTTTGAAAATACTTACCCGCAATAGTATCACAATAGTATTAAGTATCTTCACGCCCATATCCCCGAGGAGGTAGGCAGAGGCACAACCAGGGCACCCACGACTAGCCAAAGATACTAAGTCCCACAATGTGATAGGTGGCAAGCCTACCGCCAACCGGGCACATATCCAATCCCGAGCAAAATTTTTTTTGTAAGAAAATTGGAAAAACCCAATTTTCTTTTAGTTGCCCGACCCGGGATTCGAACCCGGGACCTCATGCAGTCAAGTCCAAAACCTGAACCGCTAGACCACAGTGGCGACACAATAGTATTATTTTTAAGAATGTCTATAATTTATTCATTTAATTAATAATAAATTAATCGTAAGTATGATTTGCTAGTATTGTGTTCAAGAGTACTCAAAATGCTGAATCCGCTTTCAAATTTCAGTTTTCATGAAATCGAAATTGAAGAGTAACCTTTCAGTTTCTGTCCAATTTAACACATGAAATCAACGAAATCTAAGTTATGTAGCATCGATTCCGAAAAAGGAAAAGTTATTTTCTATTAATGTGCAATATAAAAGCGGAAGGCACATTAGTGTGAGTTCAAAACAATACTTAAGTATTTTATTGATCTCTCAGCGAAAACCGTCGGATTGGTAAACAAGCAAGTTCCTTCAACAAGGCAAACTTTTGTTTCCACATTTCTCGTAAAGACAAACAAATTGACTCTGGCATGCTATAACAACTTAAGCTTTTCACGAACCACGCGTTTTTATTACTCCTATGGTACGTTCTCACTGTACAAACATTGCGAACACAAAGTTCATTATTGACCTGAGATTTTAATTAACGTGTTTCGTGATTTTAAGCTACAGTTTCCCTTCAATCGACTTTAAAAAGGAGGTTTTTAATATGAATATATGTTTTTTCACCGTACTTCTGATTTTTCAAAAGTAGATGAATCAATTTTATTGAATATTTTGTTTTAAACTTGAATTTTATGTTTCATTTGAATTGTATTCGACAACTGTGGATAAATATTCGTTATATGTTGCCATTATTTTTGTAAACTTTCTCACTGTGTTTGTAGCACTTGAAAGATGAATTATTCTGTATTTCTACTCCTTTTAATGACTTGTATAGTACCTAGCATTAACACTAAATTATTTTTGGTCAATGGTTTAGGAGTGTAATAATCTGTAACCGGCTCATTATGAATACGTCACTCCTTTTATAACAACTAAAGTAATGTTATCTAGGGGTTTGAATTTAATTATTAATTTAATTTGAACTAATTGAATTTGAATTTAATTAATAATTCATTTTTTTTTCTTTTACCTTTCTACATAATATGGTCAGTGATCCTCTTGGGTATGCTAAAATATAGTGCGAGGATAGCTGAAAATCACACATTAAGCAAAAACATTTTTTCTTTGATTCCAAGTTGTATCCACACAAGAAACACTTGTCTGGTCTTAATAAAATTAGTTTAATAAGATCAGACAAGTGTTTTTTTGTAGTAATGCATAAACATTAATGTGCCTTGCCATGAAATTTATCGGTACTGGATTTTAGTCCTTTTGGAATAATGCTTCAATCACCATTCACAAAAAAAATATCAAATCGTAATGTAGTAAAAAAGAAAGTGGAATTGTTTTTTGCATTATTGCTGCAATTAAAATGTTTGTGTTCCAAACTCGTAGAAAGAGTGGTAAACGTTTTACTAAATTACTACCAGCTAACAAAGTGACAACAAACGAAAACGAACAAAGGTCCTTCGCTGATATTCACTTAATATGTACTCAGCATAATACCTACTCATAAGACATTGTTGTTAGGGAAACGCCCTTACTCGAAGTTACTCGGACTGTCTCATAATAAATATGAGATATTATATCAGATTACAGTACTGAATTACAAGCATGTATTATTTTTTCTTTGTTGACAATCCGTGCATCAGGACAAAGACGTCTGCTTATTTTTTATACAACTGAAGTCAAATTGCTACTATACCTAGTTTGTGTATGTAACTATAGCCTGAGATCCGTAAACGACCAGATCTTCGTTATTTTGTATAAGTAAAAAAACTCGCCTCTGTGGTCTAGTTGTCCAGGACTTGACTTCACGAGGTCCCGGGTCCGGCAACAAAAAGAAAATGTGATTTTTCAAATTTTCTAATAAAAAAAATGTTGCTCGGTATTGAATATGTGCCCGGTTGGCGAGAGGCTTGCCATCTATCAGACTGTGCTACTAAGTATATTCGACTAGTCGTGGGAGTAATGGTTGTACCTCTGCCTAACGCTTCAGTGATATGGGCGTGAAGATACATTATTTTACTTTACGTTTAACAAAATATTTAACGCATATTTCCAACACAATGGGACTACTTTGAAGTTAGAGTTGTTATGGCTGTGGCTGGAATCTGGTAAAATAGCAACCACTCGTGAGTTTCGTTAATTTACAATGCTAATTTTCTGGTATTTGATTCGAAAAGATATTTCCTGAAAAACAAATGAAATATTGACAAAACAGATACAAAATACATGCGTGGATATATTATGAACTCGGGGAGACCTAGGTTGATTTTCCACGATGAAAACGCTCGGGTGTCATCAAGGAGTGGTGTCATAAGTTTCCAAAACTGGCGCACTCGTGTATAAAACAAGCTCTGCAAGTTTGCAAGGATTGTGACATTAGGCACTCGATATTCTTTGCCTACCCCATAAAGGATTTAGCTTAAAGACTTATGTTACTCAGAACAATACAATAAATAAAATCAAATCAAATTAACTTTTATTACGTAGTTCTATACAAAGATTCTTGTAAAGCGTCTATATCAGGGGTGGGCAAATTACGGCCCGCGGGCCGGATCCGGCCTTTGAGAGGTTTTAATCCGGCCCGCCGAGGGTTTTAAAAAGTTAAAAGACTATTGAAATTTAAACAATTAAGATACTGAATCGTTACTTCAAACATATATATTGCGTATTTCATATGATAAGACTTCATACATAGATTTTATTTCAATAAAGGATTGTAAAATAAAAAAAAATACCTTATGCTATCTTTTACAACGTTTTAATATCTACTGCTATTTTTAGGTGGTTTAGTAAACCGGCCCGCCTCAAGATTAATTATAATTTACTGGCCCGTCACTAGATTTTTTTAATTTACCGGCCCGCGGTCAAAAGAATTTGCCCACTCCTGGTGTATATAATCACTAAACTAATTGCCATCAATTACTTATCATTATTAAAAGTACCAGACACTTTAAATATTTTATTCATTCTGAAAATTTGTCATACATTCGTTGTATTGTAAAAGCTGAATTTTGTAGATATTAATTGGATTCCTATTAGAAAGTATTTTCTAAGTAACCAATATTTCCAAGCCTTAGAACTAGCACCTGGTTTCTGTCAAAAACAAGGTGATCGAATATCATAATGGACCTATAGTTCCTACATGACTTTGGAGCATTCACTTAGAAACTGTCACCTTCTATGAAATTAATTAAGTCTGGTTCGCATATAAGATTATCAAATTACATAACACATAAGTATAGAAGTTGAAAAGTGTGCATCTTATCTATGTACATATTAATTATTTTATATTTCTCGACGTATATTGATAGGACTGTGGTCACGAGAAACTTGTCCAATGCATTTTTCCTTGAAGTGAATATACATTTTTTATTATTAAAAAACGTATCTTCACATCCGTATCCCCGAAGAGGTAGAGGTACTATCAGATCCACGACTAGCCAAAGACACCAGATCCCACAATGTGATTAGTAGCAAAACCATTTCTTACCGGACACACGTCCAATTCCGGGCGACCGCACCGGACTTCATAAAGTTAAGTCAAATGCCTGACCGCTAGACTACAGAGGCGATAACAATATTATTTTCCTTACATTTATTGCTAACAGTATCCACTTTTTAAAATAACACTTACTTTTCCAATTATGGAAAGCGCCTCGTTGGTCGAGTAGCTAGCGTACACGGCTAACTACATCGACCAACCGCGAGGCTCCGGATTGATTCCAGACGAAGGCAGGTATTTGTGTGATGAACATTTAGATGCCTGCATTTCCGGATCTGGGTGTTTATTAAATTTATTGTGGTATCTATTTAAGTATTTCTATGTATTGGTATCGTTGACTGACAACCACAACGCAAGTAAATAATTTGTTTACTTAGAGTTTAGCTCCAACTGTGTGTAACTTGTTGTTTATTAAATATTTAATTGTGGTAAAGGTATTTAAAAAGTGTAAATACATAGCATTTTTATCATATGTCAACGACAAAGTATATGAATATATCTGCCCTTGTTATTCAAGTTAACAACTTCCATATATATACCCATAAATATTTGTCTTAGTCATTCAAGTTGAGGTAACACAAACAAATAACAAGAAATAAATACTTTTCTGTGAAAATTTTGATAATCAAATATTGCCCACCTA
>NJDD01002588.1:58232-75277 GCA_002245505.1 Calephelis nemesis
AAAAAAAGGCAAATTGCTAAAGACAACTAAAGACAAATTGCTACTATACCTAGTTTGTGTGTGTAATTATAGCCTAAGATCTGTAAACGACCAGAACTTCTTTATTTTGTATAAGTAAAAAAACCTCACCTCTATCGTCTTGTGGTCCAGGTGTTGGACTTGACTTCAGTCCAGGACAGTCCCGGGTTCCACTCCCGGGTTGGGCAACAAAAAGAAAATGTTTTTTTTCTAACTTTGTAATAAAAAAAAATTTGCTCTGTATTTATTGGATATGTGCCCGGTTGGCGACAGGCTTGCCACCTATCACATGGTGAGACTTACAAAACTGGACTGGCGTAAAAAATGGTCCAAAGTTTTGGCATCACGCATTAATATATAGATTTGATTCAAAAAAATATTTACTGAAAAACAATTGAAATATTAACAAAACAAATACACAATACATGTGTGGATATATTATGTACTCTGGGAGACCTAGGTTGACATTCATAAATTTCTGAAACCGGCGCATTTGTATACATAAAGGCAAGCTATGGAAGTTTTTGCAAGGATTGTAACATTAGGTACTCGATATTCTTTACCTACCCCACAAAGGACTTTTTTTATAACATTGGAAGGCAAACAAGCAGACGTATTTCCTGATAATAAGAAATTTCCGCCGCCTAGAGACACCAAAGGTGATAATGGTGCATTACCAACCAGAGACCGGGATGGCTCGAGCAAAAGTAAGTTAACCGGCTATCTTACCCTCCGAACCGGAACACGTCATGACGTTATGGCGGCAGGAATAGGTAATGCGGTGGTACCAATCCGGGTGAGTCGCTGCGAAACTCTACCACCTAGTCAGATGTCACGGTGTTAGTGACGGCAAGCCTATGCTCGCCTTTTACGAGCTGCCTGGCACAGAAAGGTAGATGGTCTATTCTACAACGGAGCCCGGACCAACACGGGGGGAATTAGCTTAAAGACTTATGTTACTCAGAACAATACAATATCAAATCAAATTAGCTTTTATTACGTAGTTCTATACAAAGATTTTTGTAACGCGTCTATATAATCACTAATGCCCGGTTTCAATATTTAAGAAGCTAGTCGTTTTTGCTTACGAACGGAAGTTTTTTGTACGAATAGTAAAAAATCTAACTATGGTCGTTCGTTGTCTATTGATTACTCAAGACATTTTGCGTAAATACGAGCAATCCTTCCTTACTTTTGGATAAACAACCAAAGGATACATTAACGGATTACGGTTCGTTGATTAAAGGAACCGGGCTTAAATCAATTGCCATTAATTACTAATCATTATTGAAAATACCAGACACTTTTAATATTTTATTCATTATGAAAATTTGTCATACATTGGTTGTAAAAGCTGAATTTTATTTATATTAATTTGATTACTATTAGAAAGTGTTTTCTAAGTATCCAATATTTCCAAGCCTTAGAACTACAACCTGGTTTCTGTCAAAAACAAGGTGATCGAATATCATTGTAGACCCATAGTTCGAACATGACTTTGAAGCATGCACTTAGAAATTGTCACCTTCTATGAAATTAATTAAGTCTGGTTCGCATATAAGATTATCAAATTACATAACATATAAGTGTAGAAGTTGAAAAGTGTGCAACTTATCTATGTACCTATTAATTATTTTATATTTCTCGACGTATATTATTAGGACTGTGGTCACGAGAAACTTGTCCAATGCATTTTTCCTTGAAGTGTGTCTTTGAAGTGAATATAGTATCCCCGAAGAGGTAGAGGTACAACCAGATCCACGACTAGCCAAAGACACCAGGTATCACAATGTGACTGGTGGCATAACTATCTCTTACCGGGCACACATCCAATTCCGGGCGACCGGATCGGACTTCATTAAGTTAAGTCAAATGCCTGACCGCTAGACCACAGAGGCGATAACAATATTATTTTCCTTACATTTATTGCTAACTGTATCCACTTTTTAAAATAACACTTACTTTTCCAATTATGGAAAGCGCCTCGTTGGTCGAGTAGCTAGCGTACACGGCTAACTACATCGACCAACCGCGAGGCTCCGGATTGATTCCAGACGAAGGCAGGTATTTGTGTGATGAACATTTAGATGCCTGCATTTCCGGATCTGGGTGTTTATTAAATTTATTGTGGTATCTATTTAAGTATTTCTATGTATTAGTATCGTTGACTGACAACCACAACACAAATATATAATTTGTTTACTTTGAGTTTAGCTCCAACTTGTGTAACTTGTCGTTTATTAAATATTTAACTGTGGTAAAGGTATTAAAAAAGTGTAAATACATAGCATTTTTAACATATGTCAACGACAAAGTGTATGAATATATCTGCCCTTGTCATTCAAGTTAACAACTTCCATATATATATACACATATATTTGCCTTAGTCATTCAAGTTGAGGTAACAAAAACAAATAACAAGAAATAAATACTTTTTTGTGAAAATTCTGATAATCAAATATTGCCCACCTAAAATTCATCTAGCGAAATGCAAGATGAGATACTGAGCTAGCAAAGGATACATACATTTATAGATATTTGCAAAACACTCACTTTTTTATAATCTTGCAAAAAGGGGTCCGAAAATATTAATTTGTATTTTCATTCATTTTGTAAAAAATTCAACATGTTTCATGATAAATGTGTCACCATTCAAGACAATGGGCCTTTGGACTGCGACGTTGATGAATGACTGTTTTGGAGTCCTGATTCGGACCTCCTGTTATGTATGGTCAGCTCTTTAGAGCATATCACGATCTGGTGTTTGCGCAGGTTAGAGTTAGTGGTGTTTCACTTGCAACACTTATACATCAATAAGTTTGAGACCATGTTGCCTGTGGTGGTGATGTTTGACAGTTTTGACTCATTCGGGTCAGATGATAAATTGACTACCGTTATTTATATCAAAATTGACAGTTCGTGAAATTTATTTTAGTATTTTATGGTTCATTTGTAAGATTTCATCATATAGCGATGAAAATTTAGAATGTTGATCCAGGTGTCCAATGAAATATTGTAAACTCTTCAGATACATACAGTAATGGGTAAACATTACAATTGCAATTAATTGTACCCATACATACATACATATCTTCACGCCAAGTCCCTTACGGGATAAGCAAAAAGTATCGATAGCCAGACCTTACGATCCTGACAAACCTGTCTAGCTTTCTTCACATTCAATGCCCTTTTCACACAAATTAATAATTGTGAATACTCTATACTAAATGACACTCTAAGGTGAGCATGAAAGTTGTTGAAACTGCTTGGAGCGTTTTCTGTTACGTGCAGGATCTGAACATTTAAATGATAAACTCGTAGTAGGTAAGTGTTTATTTGCAACTTTCAGAACAGTCGCTTTAATTTTAGAATTTAGTTTTTCATCATAAGAGCTTTAATTATAGCATTGATAAACAAATGAATTTCAATTTTTCAAATAATTGTATTACTTTATGGCAGTGATTTTTTACGCAATAAGCGAAAAAACAAGGAGAAACTTCTTATGTTTACTTAACATGGGTGGTCCATAGACATAATATATGCTTAGTTGGAAGTGTCTGGGATGTTAATTAAGTAATATTTATAGCTGTCAATATGGTATAATTAACGATATCAGTATCCCGAAAATAGCTGATATGATAAAAATTAACAAGTGAATTTTAATAAACATAATTATTAATAGGTATGTGCACTCAAAACTACACCAATCTTTACAAAAAAATCAATTTAAATTTTGAAGCGCCTTTTTCAAAGTTGACACACAAACTAAAAGTTTGGTTGATTTTACTCTTGAGACTGGATTTAACCTTTTCTCGGAAATTTTGTTTTAATTACAATATAGTACAGTAAGGGAAAGAATGACTAAAGGGTGATATCCAACATAAGATAAAGGAACGGCATAGGGTCAAGCTAGAAGTAGAGGATCTATAGAACTTAAATCATTTTTATGAAAATCCATACAACTGAGCATGACTACGAAGGAAAATCCTAATTTACTGCACTATGTGAAATTACACAAAGTGCCGAGGATTGAAATTGTAAAATGTGTTTTAGGTATTGTCTAGAGCCTTTGAATCGGTCAGTGATGATTGAAACTGGCATTGATTGGGTGCGGGGAACCGAAAATTGTATTCGGTCACTAGAGAGCTTCGCCGCTAATTCAGGTGATTGTAATTTGACAAACGTAAAACGTACCGTCATTTTTTTATAACAGCAAAAGCCGTAGGACGAAAATTTCTACTTATCCTATCAACGTGTGTGTGTTTGTTAAATTTCTACTGATCCTATCAACGCGCAAGTATGTTTGTTATATTTCTACTGATCCTGTCATTATGCAAGTATGTTTATTAATTTTTTACTGATCCTATCAACGCGCACGTATGTTTGTTAAATTTCTACTGATCCTGTCATTATACAAGTATGTTTATTAATTTTTTACTGATCCTATCAACGCGAACGTATGTTTGTTAAATTTCTACTGACCCTATCAAGAAAGTGTGTTTGTTTCATTTACCCTTAAAGTGAGTGGACAAATTTAAGGGTAATTTTAGCACTAGTAGGTAGTTAGTAATTTATTATTTAAGATTTTCGGAAGATTAAAATAACTTTCATACTGACCGCCTTGTCGGTCGATTGGCTAGTGTACACGCTTAACTTCACTGACCATCTGCGAGGCTCGAGTTCGACTCCCGACGGGTGCAGGCATTTATGTGATGAACATTTAGATGTTTTGCATTTCCGGCAATACAAAAAATGTAGATGAGTTGAAAACCACCTTGTAGAGTTGGTAAAAACTTCTTGGTACTGAATATCAAACAATTATCAAGTACCTACTGTCATATTATTTTGTCCGTAATAACATAGTAAAAATCATGAAGATGAAGCAGTGTAAATTACGGTACCATGACCGCTTACCGAATGAATTACGTGAACACTATGACATCTTTACGGTCGGGACATTGCTAGATATGGCCGGGTGAAGTAATGTTTGATTTTAGGGTGCATCCTAGTGTTTGTCCTATACCCTGTGTGGAGTAGACCATCTTATCAGCCTTACCACCTGGAAGTTTGTCGAAGGCGAGTACGGTTAAGTAGATAGGTCCTAGTTACATAGTATAAAAAAATCATAAAGAGAAAGCAATGTAAATTACGGTACCATGGCCGCTTACCGAATGAATTACGTGAACACTATGACATCTTTACGGTCGGGACATTGCTAGATATGGCCGGGTGAAGTAATGTTTGCTTTTAGGGTGCATCCTAGTGTTTGTCCTATACCCTGCTTGGAATACCATCCATCCATTTGACCATCTGCCTTACCACCTGGCTACTCGTGGAAGACAATTATGGGTTAATGGTAAAATTACCATATATTAGTAATTTTACTAGGGCTTCATCAACTTACCTATTTTTCCGCAAATAAAGTTTATGATATTGGCAATATCTAGCATCTTACTTAGCCATTATAGAGTGACGCAACTATAACATCTATGGTGTCAGTGGACCATGGTTGTTTCTTGCTGCGTGTGTGCTTGTTTGCTAGCTTATCACAAAAAAATCTCTAATAACAGATAAGTCTTTAAAGGCATACTCTTTCAAAACTTACAAAGAATGGTTATTAAGAAAATGTTCTGAACATTAGATGCCTTGGTTGTACCAAACGTGACCACAAAGAAGTCACCTTCGGCTGATCGCAGATGCCTTGGTTGTTGTACCAGGGCAGGTACGATTAGCATTATGTATGTAGTCTAAAAACGTGATAACCTGTCGCCAACCGGAAAAAGAATAAACACAATTTGTATTTCCCTAAACCAAGGAATTGAATAAAAAACCTCATGTACGCGAAACCAACACCGGAGCACTAGGATATGGAGGCGAATCTTTACATATAATTTTACAAATAAAGTTTTATTATACTACCATACTATTCAGTTTTATCATGTTACCATAATACATTTGTTAAGAGATTGACATGCTTGGGGATAGAGATTTCAATCTCCCACTGCAATTTGTAATGTAATTTGTTGTAACCTTTTATTTAAGTTAAAATCAGATTATAATTTGTATTTTTAAGCTAGATTATATTGTAGATATTATTATTGAAAAAAGACAAGCCCGCTGAGTTTCTTTCGCTGGATCTTCTCAGTGTGAGGCCGCGATTCCGATCCGGTGGTAGTTTAAAAAATGTCGACGCGCACAAATACCACTTGTATGGTTCATGTGAATAAAGATTATTCTGATTGGTACGAGTAATTGATACCAAGCATTCTGGCACAGTACAAACATAAAACAGTATGGAAACTACGTAGTCATTACAACTCGATTGAAAAATGACAACCATACTGTTTCAATAGAGTGTGTGTAAGCATTTTTAGGTATTTTAGCTTCCATACTGTTCTATATTTGAACTGTGATTTGAGTGAGGTGAAAATCTAAACATTATAGAAGTACCATTTGCATAAGAAAATGTTCTATACATAAGTTAATATACAAAGTTGAGAAATGATTCTTGTTCTTAATTAAAAGAACGTCTGTGTTATTGCAATTAAGATTCTCTTTAAGCAAAATGCTAAAATTTATATTACTTAATATAAATTATAACCTTCTGGTAATTGTTTTAAAAGCTGACGAATTTAATTTATTATTATCTATTTGCTTTGTCTGCATATTTCATATTATCGCTAAGGAATTTAATTTTGATAGTTTACAACTTGCAAGGAACTGTTAAATATTTTCAGTGTATTTTGAAAATATGCTAGCCGAACAGGCGCACTTCGTACAGCATGACATTAATACTTACTACAAGCTTGTATGGGAAAAATTAAAATGTTTTTTCTATTTTCCTTAGACGTTTCCCAGTTTTTCTCTTCATATGAACATTCTCCTGACAATAACTAACACAATAAAAAGAGGATCAGCAATAACGGATCATCAGTTCAGCGTGATATGATGACCACTCAAAATGGGGGGATATACAGATTCATGCCAACCTAAGGTTTGATTAGGCTGTCCTTCTTTTAAAATAAAACCACAAGAAATTGACATGCTATGAAGAATGGCTTCGATAAGGCGGTGACACCAATACAGGTAAGTCGTGAAAAGTGTATGCAGAATCCAATTAAAGTCACTGTGATAGTGATAATCAGATCGATGTTAGCTTCTGGCACGCAGCTAGATAAAAAAACAGTAATTTTTACAAGAGTCCGTGAAGCATCATAACTATAATAAGACTAAGTTTTATTTTACTGTAGCCGTAACATTTAGATATTATAACATTATCGTCAACGTTTATCTCATTGTAGTTCGTATCATATTGTGTATTATAATTGAAAATACATGTTTTAAATTTAAAAAAAAACACACACATTATTTGTAACACAAAACTACTGTTATTTTAAACAATTAGATATTTTATTTTCAAGGTATATGGGAAAACATTTATTCATTTAACATGAAACATGTATTTCAACAAATAAAGTTATTTATACAAAAATAACTTTTACTTTGTCATACGCTAACAGCAATATAAAGAAAACTTAAACGGTAAGTAAGTAAGTACAACAAGAAAAATATTATAATAGCGTAGAGAAAAGCTTTGAAACACAGTTGCCCTGAGGACGTTACCCGCAAAACTAAATATCAGGCAGAACAGAGCAAAGTTGCAAAGTATTTGTGTGTGCTATGCTTAATATATTTACTTTACATATATTAGTATTTTGTCTTGAAAAAATTGAAAAATAAATAACCATAACAACAATTATTTAAAATTCAATCAATTAAAGTTAATTTCAAAGTTTCTTAACTAGAGCTTACTAAGTTTCATTTATCTAACTGAAACGTGGATTCTTAAATTAATTAGTTCATAGTCGAATGGCCCCTGTGGTTTAGCGGTCCGGGATTGGACTTGACTTAATCAGAATCAGAATAATCTTTATTCACTTAAACCATACAAGTGGTATTTGTGCGCGTCGACATTTTTATAAACTACCACCGGATCGGAATCGCGGCCTCACACTGAGAAGATCCGGCGAAAGAAACTCAGCGGGCTTGTATTTTTTCAATAAAAATATTTACAGTATAAACTAGACTAAAATACAAATTAAAATCTGATATTAACTTAAATAAAAGGTACAACAAATCACATTACAAATTGCAGTGGGAGATTGAAATCTCTATCCCCAAGCATGTTCATCTTCCAAATACTCTGAGACCGTATACTATATAGTATATAGCCTTTTTGACATAGTTTTGCTTTTATACATTTTTAAACTTATTTAAAGGTAGATCTCTAATACTAATGAGCGGCTTATTGTAAAAACGTATACATTGACATAAAAAGGATTTACTAATTTTATGAAGACGAGTTTTGTATACGGCAAGATTATTTTTATCCCTCGTTTTTACATTTTGAACATCACATTTTTTTGTAAACATACATAGATTTTTTTAACATATATTAAATTTTCATTAATGTATTGAGAACTGAAGGTTAAAATGTTTATTTCTTTGAATTTTTCACGTGGGGAATCCCTTACATTAAGATTATAAATAGCTCTTATAGCTCTTTTTTGTTATACAAATACAGTATTTATATCTGCAGAATTTCCCCTAAGAAGTATACCATAAGACATTAAACTATGGAAATAGGTAAAATACACTATGCCAGTTTCTCAATATGAGGACCCCATTGTAATTTATTATCAATTTTGATGCTTAAAAAGACAGTGGAATCAACCAGATCCAGCTTAGATCCATTTAGTTGTACATTAGAATCTGCTAGCCTAACATTGGACATTGAAAATCTAATACATTTCGTCTTATTACCATTTAAAAGAAGATTGTTAACTGTGAACCAATGTACAACTTTGGATATCGCGTAGTTCACTTCGTCATACTTGCCTAATTGTCTTTTCACTTTACACACACTTTTCACAAATTAAAAATAAACTGTATCTAATCCAATATAATCTCTTAATATTTTTAACAGGAAAAAATGCGCCGACTTCGAAATAAAAAAGTGATCAATCTTTCCTGATAATTGTTGTAAGTGACATACTACTAGCAACGCCTTAAATAGGAGGGGAAGGGGTTGAAGGATTTTTAAATAAATTGGAGTAGATCTGACTTCAATTTTTAATTCGTATACCTATGACATTCCGGTATTGCAGATGTCTATGAGTGGTTATCTTTTATAATGATAAAAGATAACCACTCCACAGGTGTGGTTTTCAATTAATAATTTTGCGTAATGAGATTTTTATTAAATTTTAAGATGTTTTATGCAATTCAATAAATTAAAAAAAAAGGAAAATTCAATAGGCTAACATTAGCAACAGTAATAAAAATTTTTTAAGGTGCTATTGCTAAAAAACAACAAAAAATGTTTCAAGCGTGTCATCGGTCTTTCTCTCACTCATCTTATACATAGAGTTGGGAGTGAGATAAAAATACTTCTCTCTCAAAACTTCTCTCATGCGCGTAGGAAGCGTATTGTCATAACGTAAATAAAACATATAACAAAATATTTTTTTTTCAAATCTACTCAGGTTACTTTGTTTAGTATAATTTAAATATTTGATAAAAAAATGAAAAATTATAGCATTTTAATTTTTATGGTATATTATTTAATTCGAGAAAATCATAGTTTTTGTTGTTTTTCAATTTTAAATAATTCATAACAATTAATGGGTTGGAGGTACGATAATGGGTGTAAGGACTTTTTTATTCAAAATATTGTAAAGAATATACAAAAAAAATTGATTGCAAAAAATGCATTTTTTCTTGCTTATTTAATTTTTCGTTGTTTAAACAATAACATCAAAAGATATCAAGTGTCATCTTACACTTTTATAATCAGGGATACCTCCCGGACTTTTTTTTAAAAAAATGTGAATTATAACAATTTTGCAAACGAATGCGCCACCATGCCCTGCACTAGAAAGTTTCTTCTCGCAAAAAATGCTGCTATTTCTGACATTTGGCACGCACATAGAGGGTAACTTGCATTAACATACAGGATAGTTTTATCCCGAAAAAATGTTCTTGTGATACCATTAACCACGGGGGCAATTCCGTGGGCAACAGCAAATATAGTATAAAACAAAGTCGCTTTCCGCTGTGTGTGCCTAGTTTATGTGTAGAAGAAGTGCAAAACGCTAATTTTTTTCAATAATAATGCTTGAAAAGTACATTAAACCAATAAATAAAACCTTACCCACACTAATTGACATTTGACACACACAAACAAATATATTGATGACAATGATAAAATATCACAAATGACGCACTAAAAAGTTTGGAAACAAAGTAGTTGGTCTTGAGAAATGAAGATGGCGTTCTTATCAACAAGAGGTCTTAAGAAATGAAGATAGCGATCTTATCAACAAGATATTAAAGTTTATTATGGTCGAATTTCGACCAATAGTCGATCTCTATTAGATTTAAATATACGACATGTTTACTTTATTTTTATAGAAGTTTTCGTTTCTGATTTGTTAAACAGTTTTAGATAGTGAGTCAGCACTTTAACCAGAAACGTTTCAACGGCGGAAACTATTCATTATATTGTACCATGTCAGGTAAGATAAGGGCGTCTCCAACCTAAAATTATTTAATTGAAGGAAATAAATAATTTAAATAAAGTAAAACTGTAGAACTGATTTAACTTGCGTTTGCTACCGAAAATTCTACCAGAAAGTTATCAATATAGATACTTAGTAGGTAATATCAAAGAATATAATATGTTAAAAAACTATACTCTTGTAATATGTGTATTACATATTTGTATTACATCTAAAATTATTTTTTATGGAATAACACAACGAACGAGCACACGGCCCTCCTAGCAACGTGCACGAGACAGCAGTGGCCTAAAAACACCACAAATATTATAGGTGCGTCCCTGTCCTCTAGCTAGTTTGCTAGGCAAATTTTTTTTTATGTTATAGGAAGGCAAACAAGCAGACGGATTTCCTGTTGGTAAGAAATTCACACCGCTTAGAGACACCAAAATGGTGCGTTGCCAACCTGAGGTCGGGATATTAGGCCTCGAGCAAAAGTAAGTTTACTGGCTACCTTACCCTCCGAACCGGAACACGTCATGACGTTATGGCGGCAAGAATAGGTAAGGCGGTGGTACCAATCCGGGCGAGTCGCTGCCAAACTCTACCACCTAGTCAGAACACGGGGAAAATGTGTTGTTACCTACCCTAACCTCGGGGCTAAAACATGATATATTGTCAAAATGTCGTCAGGAGTAGGTAAGGTGGTGGATTTCGACCGCTTTTTAGCGTCAGTGGTAGATAGACTGATGGTAGAAAAGCCAGGCAGAACAGCTTTGATTGTTACAAGGAAGTCGGACTAACACAGAGAAAATTTAGTTTTAGGCGTGTACAACCAGTGTACCTATAATTAGCAGAAGGTAATTTAGTCTTACATGGTGATAAGTAACAAACCTATCGCCAACCGAACATTTATCGAACATCGGCAACGTTTTTCGAAAAAAATTAAAACATTTTACGATTGACCAAAACCGGACATCGAACACAACGCCTCATGCAGTTAACGCTAACATTGGATATTCAGTCAGATATAACAAAATTATTAACTGTCGTGTTTTTGTTCTCTTGGTTTGATTGCGTCTTGTAAGCTTCCTGATTTGGCATATTCTCAAAGAAGCACATTTTTTTAAAACATTGTTAGCTTATTTAGTATCTTAATTAGATTTGTTTATTATTTTTCGCATTATAAATATACCAAAGCAGTACCACAGCCGCAAGCGTTCGTGTTTTCTTAAAGACAACGAAAATGTAGCGTTAAGTTCTCAAATGGTTTCTGTAGGCGTAGAAAGTAATAAGAAACATTCTAATTATTTAAATTATTATTTTTTACTAGCACATTTTAATCTTGAAGTCTAGTGCTGCGCAGTGATTTTCCCAGGTCGGGATAAATCTTCTTATTCCTTCTGCCATGCTGATTCTTTTTTAATGACTAATGTATTGCCAACGTCGTTGTTTTTACAACTTCACCGGGCTTTTCGGGCTTCACCTTGCGGATAGTGTCATGTTTCCATCTGAAAGGATAGTTTTTAATTTTTTTAAATAATTAACATTGTGACAGCGGCGCACGTAAGATATTTAGCCTAAGAACTAAAGGAGTGGTTTTCACCCGCGCTCACGGCAGTTGTGGGCTCGTAGGTTCTGTAGAATTTAGATTTACTTGTGGTCGCCCGTCGTCGTTCGAAAATCGACCATAACAAATTTTAATATCTTGTTGATAAGAACGCCATCTTTATTTCTCAAGACCAATTCTAGTTTCCAAACTTCTTAATGCGCCATCTGTGATATTTTATCTATATCATCAATATATTTGTTTGTGTGTGTCAAATGCATGGTAGTGAGGGTAATGTTTTATTTACTAATTTATTGTACTTTATAAGTACTATTATTGAAAAATATTAGCGTTCTGCACTTCTCCTACACATAAACGACAAGTGTGCCAAATTTTATGCTCCTGCGTACGCGCAATTTTCGTAAAAAGAGGTCCAAAGTTTTGGCATCACGTATTAATATATAGATTCTTTATACATGTTTAGGTCTGAAAGATAGGATAGGTGATAGATTTGCACAATAGACCTTTCATCCCAGACTTCTAACACCGACGCACCTCTAATATCTATGGTGTCTATAGGCGAGGATCGTCTTAAATTACCATCAGGGATCCGTTTGTTTGTTCATTGACCTTTAACATAAGAAAACTTGAAAAATAAAGTGACTATTATAAAGTCAGTATGACGGACGTCTTTTTCTGGGTGGAACCTTGCCACTAAATTTGAAATACTTTTCTGCAATGACAATGCCATATTGTTAGGGCTTAGTTGAGCTGATATGATGATGAATAAACTCATAGAGACTCCAAAAATACCAAACATCACCACAATGCTATTTGATACGAAAGGATAAGTACTTCTAAAGCCCACTGCTGACGACAACCCTTACAAGTAACAGCTCGTCACAAAAGCAAATACTTTGGATCCATTTTTAAAAAAATTTCAAAAACGAAGGAGTATGAAAATGTGCACACTTTTAGTTTATGCCTAAGAGATGTGCGGAACGCTAATATTTTTCAATAATTACAATTATAAAGTACATTAAATCAAAAAATAAAACAACATTACACAAACTAATATATTGATAATAATGTCAAAATATAGCGCCAAAACTATGTTCAAAAAGTTTTCAAACAAGGTAGTTGGTCTTGATAAATGAAGATAGTCTTCTGATCAGAAAGACATTAACATTTATTGTGGTTGAATTTAGACCAATGGGCGACCACTAGTAGATATAACTAGCTACTTTCACAGGAATTCGTCAGCGTAGAACAGTTACAGTGTTTATACATTCATCCATTACAGTTCTTTGAGGGTAGATTTAAAAAAAGCATAACCTATGCTTAAATCCAAATTTTTACCTAAATGCACATCAATTTTCATTAAAATCGGTTCAGTGGTTTAGCCATGAAAGAAAAACAAACAGACTTCCGCATTTATAACATTAAGTACAGTATTCTGTATTTCACACTTTTCATATAAAATTACTTTGGCTATAAGGGAACCCTTATTATCGTAATTTCAAAGGTTTTCAAGATAGGACAAGGGCTGAAGGTACTCATTAAAAGTATTATGTAAGTGTTATTGGTGCGCGCCCTTCTGAATATTAAGTATAGGATAGCAATTTCCTTTGAGCGTAATTTATGAGGATTTTTACGCTGGCATAAAAATAAAGCATTAAAGTGAGGAGCGTTGGTTTCAATCATTTTAAAGCGCTTGAATCTTTATGAAAAGCGCTTTAAGATGTTTTGTATTCGAGAGTAAAGAAAACAAGACTGATTTCAAAATCCCAAAAGCCCCGTGTTGGTCCGGGATCCTTTGCAGAATAGATAATCTCCTTTCCTGCCAGGAAGCGTACCGCCACTAACTCCGTGATATCTGACTAGGTGACTACATAAGGTCCCGGGTTCGAATCCCGGATCGAGCAACAACAAGAAAATTGGTTTTTTTTCAAAAAAGCGTTGCTCGGGATTGGATATGAGCCCATTTGGCGATAGGCTTGCCACCTATCACATTGTAGGACTTAGTGTCTTCGGCTAGTCGTGGGTGTTTTAAAGTAATTACATCCCCACCTGGTATCCCCGAATAGGTAGGCAGAGCTACAACTAGGATACCCACTATTTGCTGAAATCGCAACTTAAACCTACAATATGTTAGATGGCAAGCCAGTTGCCAATTGGCTTTTTAAGCAATCTCTGGCAACATTGCTTTTATTTAAAAAAAACATTCTGAGCTGATCGACCCGGAATCGAATCGAACCAGAAACCTCATGTAGTCAACGTCACCACCTGACCACTACAGGACGTGTGCAATGTATTGTTATACGAAAACAATAAAACATATTGCTTCTGTAGTCTATTGGATCGACGTCATACTTGACTTCTTTAGGTCTTGGGTTTAAACGCCAGGTTGGGCAACCAAACAAAAAGGGGTCCGATTTTTTCTTAGATATCCGAGATTGGATATGTGCCAGGTTGGCGATAGGTTTTCCATTTATTATATTGGGGGGCTTAGTTCTTCGGCTAGTGGGAGCCCTGATTGTAACTCTGCCTACCTTTTTTTTTTCTTTTTTTATAACATTGGAAGGCAAACAAGCAGACGGATTTCCTGATGGTAAGAAATTCTCGCCGCCTAGAGACACCAAAGATGGTAATGGTGCATTGCCAACCAGAGGACGGGATGTTAGGCCTAGAGCAAAAGTAAGTTAACCGGCTACCTTACCCTCCGAACAGGAACACGTCATGACGTTATGGCGGTAGGAATGGGTAAGGCGGTGGTACCAATCTGGGTGAGTCGATGCGAAACTCTATCACCTACTATGATGTCACGGTGTTAGTGACGGCAAGCTTATGCTCACCTTTACGAGCTGCCTGGCACAGGAAGACAGATGGTCTATTCTACAAAGTAGCCTGGACCAACACGGGTTGTAAAGATATTTAAACAAAAAATAAGCTTCGTTAAGTTAATTTAAAAAATTGTTAAGACTAATTTTAAATAGAGCTTACTGTAAAACATTTGTTACTGAAGAAAATCTGAAAAGGAAAAGAAAACCTGTTTGACTTGTAAAAAGTTTTGAAGTAACACTTACAAAAACATACGAAGGCATTGGTTACCTGGATTTTTAAAAGAACTAGAAGAAGCAACTTTTAATTTACACTTAAGTTTTTGTAGAAATTAGTAATTAACCAATGCAGTTATTAGTATTTTAAAAATTTATCTTTTGCGCCTTAGCTTATAAGTGATTTCGTGACTACAAGTGCCTTTCGTTTTTCTGTTCTAATTCTTTATGTTCTAAATTAAACCTAATTATAACCCTAGCTTATATTTTCACGCTTTCAAATCATTGCGTCAAAAGGCTCTTATCAAATGCATAGAGAATAAAGGTGGAAAGTAACAAAATACACATAGTTAAACACTCATTTGAGTAAAAAGAGAACATGGCATTTTCCATCATGTCGAGAAAAGTTACCGCTTGAACTAATTTTAGAAGTGGCCCTAACTAAACTGATACCTGTTAAATTACTTTTAAACGCTTATTGGAAAATCTTAGTGGTTTCCGTAACTACCTTACCTATTTTTCGAGTAAAATCTGTTTATAGCATAATTTTACATCTTAAGACCACCAACGAAATGATCCTTCCCTTGATTTGATCTACTTATAGACACTGCCCATTCAGATACGCGCAAAAAGTTTTATATTATACGTCCGAGAAATTCTCTCTCTCTCTCTCTCTTAGTCGACATTGACAACCATCATTTTCTTATCTTTCCTTTAAACTCAGCCTTAGGCATCTTAGTAAAGTGAAATAATTGGTTTTATACCCTGTTTCTCGTCTCTGTGGTCTAACGGTTCTGCGTAAGACTTAACTACCTGAGGTCCGGGCAGTCAACAAAAGGAAACGTGTTTTTCCAATTTCATTATTAAAACTTTTTTACTGATGAACACACCCGGGATTGGGTATGTGCCTGATTGCTGATAGACTTGCCACCTATCACACTATAGGACTTAGTGTCTATGGTTAGTCATGGGTGTCCTTGTTGTACCTCTGCCTGGGTTAGGCATTCGGGGATATCGGCTTGAAAATACCTTTTATATATCCACTTTATAACATCAAGCAAATGCTACCGTGACCTTTCATAAAATGTTATCTTTTTTGTGTTATTTATTTAATCAACGGCGCTATAAAAAAATGACATTTTGACTTTTAGTATAACATATTAACATAGTATAACAACCAAACCAAGGGCAACTGTTAGTATTACTTTCTATATTTATTTATTCTCTTTTAAGACATCAAGCTAATGCTACCTTAGCATTTCACAAGATTTTTTTTGTGTTATTTATTTAGTAGATGGCGCTATTATAAAAATATCATTTTGACTTTTAGTAAAACATACGAACCAAACCGACGGCAAATGTTAGTATAACAATATTTATGAAGTAACAATATAATGACCTTCCACCCTTCAATCGGAATATACCAATAGGGTCCACGATGAAAGCATACTAAATAAGAAAATCCTATTGAATCTCCCTTTGAAGACTCTCCAATTACACCAGCGGAGAATACTGATTTGGGAAGGGAATTCCAATCCTTTGCTAAGAAAAAGATGAGACAAATATCTTTTTCTGTTTATGAGATGATAAATTAATATTCTGTAATATTGATATACTAGTTTATGCATGCGGCTTGAACAGGCAAACCACATAACCCCTCGTCTCCCAACTTCATTTAATTGATATGTTGACTAAATTTGAAGAAACATTTATATTTCAAGTTTCGATGATTCTTGAATATAATCATAATAAAGCGTTATTTGATTCCATATAACATGCATTAAATATCAAGCTAACATAAAATTGGTAACATTAAATTATTATTTATTACAGATAATTGATAATAAATTAAGCTTCCCTAAT
>NJDD01002588.1:84882-108666 GCA_002245505.1 Calephelis nemesis
CGTGTCCCCACCCAACCATTCAAGTCACCACACATAATCACTTTTTCATTACCTTCAACCATATCCAGAACATCCCTTACAGAATCCCAAAACTTTTCCAGGTCATGTACCTAGTACCTTACCCTCCAAACCGAAACTTGCATGACATTATGGCGGCAGGAATAGGAATATAGTAGAGTAGCAGTATAAGTATAATATAAATAAAATATAGCAACCAGTTGTCGATTTTCATTTAAATGTATTAAATCATACTTATACGTATTCACTTTCAACTAGCTAAACAGGAAGCATTATTATTGCTAAAACAAGAAGTTACTTTGCGGAAATCCATGCTTAAATCAAAATGAATAGATTAAATTTGCAAGTTACTGCCAAACAAATACACGCATTAAAATGTGACTAAACTTTTTGTTCAGTCACATTGGCAGACTGTACATAGTGAACAGATTGGACTTACCATAAGTCAAATACCTGAAAAATATCCAGCTTTTTGTTTAAGTAACAACAACATAACACACATTAAACACTTAACATACGTTTTGCTTCGCAATGGAAGCATCAGCGGAAGAATTCGACTACACGAAGATCGAGTGTAAACTCAGTTGGTATAAATAACATTTGAGTTTTTTCTTTGGCGTCTTGGAATATTGGCGTGTCCTATCCATTCACTACGCAAGGTCTTTCTTTTTTAGTCGTGATATGATACGTTTACATTTTTTGGGTATTTATTTTTATTTCTATTTAAACATAATTATTTTGTGGCGCCTCTTGAAACTTTGTATGTAAGTGCTTTTTATTCTTGATTAAATATTAAATTCATCCCCAAATTTTAAGATCTAATTTGATATATGTTCAAATACAACGCCAAAAAAAACTCGACATCAAGATATAGTTGGTGCGACTTATAAACCGTTTTAAAAGAGCAGGTGGTTCTCGATTCGTGTTTATGTATTTTTTAAATGTTTGTTACCCGTTTAGTCTGCCCTCCGCCAACTGATTTTGATATTTTTATTTAAAAATATATGTCATGATTAAGAGGTGGTTTCTGATTTTATCATGATCCGACCAGTGGTTTCTGAGTTATACTTACATAGGTATACAAATAAAAAGTATTACACATGCCTGATGTTTGAAAAGATGTCAGAACAATGTTTAGCATGAAACGTCTGTTATTTTATTTTTTATCTCAATAGTAGTTCTTTTCCATAGATTTTATTTTATAAATTAAGTATAACTCAAAACTACTAGTAGTATGTTGATAAAATGTATGAACGGCCATTTCGAAATCATTTTCTATCTTTCGACAAAATGATTATCAAATCGTGCGGTACGTAATGAAATAGTAAAGTAAGTAAGTAAGTATCTTCACGCCCATATCCCCGAAGATATAGGCAAAGACACAACCAGGGCACCCACGACTAGCCGAAGATACTAAGTCCCATAATGTGATAGGTGGCAAGCTTATCGCCAACCGGGCACGTTTCCAATCCAGACCAACATTTTTTTTTATTATAAAATTGGAAAAATCCAATTTTCTTTTTGTTGGCCGACCCGGAATTCGAACCCGAGACCTCATGCAGTCAAGTCCAACACCCGGACCGCTCGACAACATAGGCGACATGAAATAGTAATAGTCGATTTTTGGAGAAATGAAGTCACATTTATGCTATGCATATGTTTTAAAAAATACAATTTAATACAATTTATTATTTAATTTTGCCAAGAATAGTCTTGTCCCACCAGGGTTGACACAAAAGGTTTTTTCTTATTTTCGACTTATAACATTAAAGTTATAACACAAAAGTTCACCCTTCTTGTAGTCTATGCTGTAGATACGTTTGGTTGCATAAAATATCGGCTATTTGTTAGCTATCTTAAAATATAAAAAAGATAATTTTAGTAACGGGCGATGGGGTTGTTACATATACACGCTAAATCAATTCAATATAAACTGCCAAACCCACCTCTCTACGACTCTGAAGCTAATTAACTTTCCTTGTAATATTCAAACTTAAAACATCCAGCATTACATTTAAGAACTATTTCAATTGACCAGGTAAAATCACGATTTTCCAGTGAAAAGTAGGTAAAGTGAAATTTTCAATAGAAAAAATACAGGAAAAGTTCTGGTTGAAAAGTACTGAATGTACAGAATAAGTATCCGCCGTGGAATTGACAAGTTGGAACGTATTTTGCTCGCTGTAAGTTTTGAACGAAGTACAAACAGATAAAAGTATTTATCCCTACATTGCAGATATAAAAGAAGTGTTACGAGGAAATACGGTTTATCTGGAGGTCGTTTACAAGAACAAACTTTTTGTCGGTTTAATCTTATAACTTGACACTTAAGTATTGCTGAAATAATAGTATTAAACATTATATCTATACAGACAATTTTTGTATATTATTTTATTTCCCCGGTTTGGTCCGGGCTCCTTTACAGAAATTACCATCTGGCTTCTTGCCAGGCAGCTCGTAAAAGGCGAGCATGGCTTATAGTAACTAGCACCGTGACATCTGACTAGGTTTCTAGACCAGAGAGATCTGACTAGAGTTGCGCAGCGACTCACCCGGATTGGTACCACCACCTTACCTATTCCTGACGCCATAACGTCATAACGTGTTCAGGTTTGAAGGGTGAAGTAGCCGGTAAACTTACTTTTGCTCGTAGCCATACATCCCGGCCTCAGGTTGGCAACGCACCATAACCACCTTTGGTGTCTCTAGGTGGCGTGAATTTCTTACCATCAGGAAATCCGTCTGCTTGTTTGCCTTCCAATATCATAAAAAAAATAAAGATTTAAAAAAATAAGTGCATGCGACTAAAAAAGGCAGCCGAATACATTATTAAAACTTTGTCTGCCTGTTTGTCTATCTGTTTGCCTCTTTATCGGCCTGCCTGTATCACAGCTGCTATTGATGAGAAATCTACTGAACCGATTATAATTGAATTTGACTGGTATGTATTACCAGTTAAATACCGATACCGAGGAAGGTCATACGCTACTTTTTATCTTACTATATAAAGACATCAATATTTAATTAAGTTGGGTTACCATTCATTAACGCGCAATCGAACTAAATGTATTCTGTTTTTGATTTGTGATAATAATATGTGCTCCCCAACTATTTCATAGTTACAAGTTTTGTAGTTTGGAAATAACAGACATCATAACACATAGTATAAAGTGACCAAATATAACCGGAACGTAGAGGAATATTTGAACGTACAGGTTATTTATTCACATCATTAAAGTTTGCATGCTTGTTTGTCTGTTACTCCTTCACGCAAAAAATGGCTAAACCGATGTTAATGCAATTTGGCATACACATGAAGAGAAACTTGGATTAACACATAGTGATCATTTTTATCCCAAAGAAATAATACTGTGGGAACACTCAAAACTGTTGGCAACGCCACGGGCAACAGCTAGTATTATATAATATGCATATATAGTCAGGCCAAGTCCTCTGTAAGGAGGACAGTATTCAGTCCCAAGTGAACGAAGTTCATCGGGTCATTAACATAAAATTGATTTAGCACCAAAATAACCACAAATAGCTTATGTTGTTATTTAAGTCAGCGATACTAATACATAGAAATCTTTAAATAAATACCAGTACAAATCATGAAACAAACATGAAACACCCACATCAAATTATAATTAGACGATAGTGACGGTTTGTTTCTTATAATATAGGAAGCTAAGCAGACATATTTAATGGCAAGAAATACATGACGTCTCTATTAAAAATATTGTCTACACGAGAAAGAATTTAATGGCGCGTTGTCAACCTGAGATATTCCCGCGAAAAATTCAATCGCTTACTTGACACTTCCCGCGTTTTGTCGACGGGCAACTAAGAAATTGGCGATTCAAAAACTTTCTTTTTGCACAGTATCTCTTTTGTACAAACTTATTTATTTAATCTGTACTTTTATAAAAATACTAGCAGACCCGGTGAACTTTGCATCGCTTGACATTAACAGTTCATATTAATAACATATATAAGATAAGATATCGTGATGTTATAAATCAGTTTCCAGGTAATCGCTGCTATTTTCAATAATTACCAAAAATGTAGTATCAAAAAAACTTTTAAAAGCCTACCTTTATCTGTAGAAAGGTTGTTGGCATTTGCCGTTGGTGACAAAAACCTAACCTAGGCATTATTCTCTTTTCACTATCACGAAAATAGCTTTTTTCTGACCTAAAGTTAATAGAGAACAATGTTCGACTCTCATTAAAAACTATCGCAACTTTTAAACCCGTCCTCGCAAGTGACCGTTTGTTAGTCTAATAAAATACCTCCTGAACTGCTATCGCCTGCACTGGATCAAACTTTGAGCTAATTCTCAACTACAGTTTAAGCTCCGCTTAAATGCTTGATTAACGACGAGTTGGCAAGTTCCTGTAACTAATGCGAGCTGAATGAGAGGCTTTAATTTAAAAACTAGTTTTTCAATTTTCCCTTTCGAGTTTATTGGAAATTTTCCTTACAAGATTTTAGTTTGTAGGTCGATAATTACAATTCCGTAACCTGCTTCCTGCGTACTTGGGCCAATGTGACCAGTAGCGAATGTTTTTTTTCCATATATAAAAAATCAAAAACAAAAATGTTCACAATAGATAGCCCCGAGAACCTTTCTCAAATGATAAAAGCTTAAAGTTTTTGTTCGATACTATTATGTTATTTTCTAAAATCACAAATTTACAATCATAAACATTTTCTGATACCAGCAAAAAAGATACTGCTTAATTGATAAGTTTTTTTATTGGTTTACTTTTTTTTCATAAACTATGAAACCAAAACACAGTCGACTTTTTTTTTCAATAGGATTGTGACGATGTTATCGCTCACTTTCATATCAATATGAAATATTAGTAATTAAGATTCCCTGTATCTCATTTTGTTAATGCGTTTAATAAAACTAATTTCAAAATAATATATAAACATAAACATTCTCTTTGATTAGTACAAATATCTTATATATTCTAGTTGCCCTAACGTCAATGCTCTTCATAGAATGTACATTTTTGATTCTATAGCAGGTAAATTATTAATTCAAAAACCTAAAATCCCAATTTCTTGTTGTTAGTGCACTCTTACCACCTTGACTGTCTTTTGGAAACGAGAATTACCAATGGTACCTCCAAACTCATCAAACTTAATTTTAGATACTAAGTCTTTTGGAAACGAGAATTGCCAATGGTACCTAAACTCATCAAACTTAATTTTAGATACTAATATGAAAATAGCAAACTCAAATATTTCATAAATGCTGACTTTATGAGGCTTCTAAAATTAGCTACGTATGGACCGGGCCACTTGGGTTTTCATCCAACGACCGAAAGCCGATGGCTTACGAGTTACAGCCGCAGTGCACATCTACGGGTTGACCGTCCGAGTATTACGTTATGAAATGTGATGAGGGATTCAAAGTTGTAATAAGTTTGGATCATGAAATTTTGAATTACGTTGTACATTGATGGCATGGACTAAAGTCAAACTGATTTTTAATCCCTGACTATTAAGGGGCATACACGGATGTACTCAGAGACATCAATTTTTGTTTAATTTAGCATTAATTCACAATTTCGTTTAAAAAATGTAGACTTAGTGACTGATTTTCGACAATCTGTAAAAACATCTTTTGAAGTACGTATTTGTACGCTTTAATTTTTTTTCGCCGTCGGTATGAGACGAACCCAGCGCTCGGTGAATTTAATTTTATAATTTTTAGTTATAAAATTAAATTCACCTTTTGATTTAAAGTACCACAAAGTGCAGAATCATGCCTCAGTTAGTGCCACCATCTTGCTATTCCTATTACTCTAATTTCAGTGCTCCCCGGTATCTTTTTCCAGTTTACAGTGTAGCGTCGCTAATAATTTACCAAACATATATAAAGTATGTCGGTTGGATAAAGACACTAAAGTACTTAAGAAGCGTTGCAATTTGAGGTGACATGAAATTATTGCAAAAGTTTTTAAACTAATATTTCGTATCGAAACACGACGGTAACGAACACTGACGCTATAAAGTTCACAAGAAGTGTAGATATACAATAAAGTTCAGTAAATCAGTGAAACCACCATTACCCAATAAGTATTAGCTAGAAAGTTCTGACTTATCATCCATTAGGAAGCCAAAATACGCAGTTCAAACTTTTATGAATGATAAGTAGTTTCTAGTAGTTTGTTTTAAACTTAACTGCGATAGTTATAAATGATTGTTAGTTTCTACTTTTGAACAATTTGAGTTCAATGTTTCCTAACATGGCGAAAACGAAAGATGATGTTTTTTAACCGACTCTAAAAAGTGGGCTGTATACTTTTATTTCTAGGGTTCCGTACCTGAAGCATAACAACGGAACCCTCAGAATCAGAATCAGAATAATCTTTATTCACATGAACCATGCAAGTGGTATTTGTGCGCGTCGACATTTTTTAAACTACCACCGGATCGGAATCGCGGCCTCACACTGAGAAGATCCGGCGAAAGAAACTGAGCGGGCTTCTCTTTTTTTCAATAATAATATTTACAATATAATCTAGAAATTAGAGCTTAGACCCTATTAGTAAGCATCCGCTGTCTGTTCGTCTGTCTCCAGGCCGTATCTCATAAACCGTGATAGTTAGAAATCTGAAATTTTCACAAATGATGTATTTCCGTTGCCGCAATAACAATAAAAACATGTTTTTTGGAATGATTCTGAGGAGTTCCATACAAATGTGATCATGATCCAATAAATGTTTTATGAGCTAGGTAAATAATTTTATAAACGCGAATGTCTGTCTGTCAGTTTCTCTTTTACGGTTAAACCGCAGAACTGATTTTCATAGAACATGATATGCATAAAGCTAAAGATATTAATATTGAAGATATAGATTGCATGTGCTATTTTTTATTCAAAATAGACGCCCAAAAGACTAAAATAGGGTATGAAAGTTTTAAAGAAAATCAAAAAAAAGTAAATAGCTCGTATTAATATACGCAAAAATTTTTTGTCTATATATGTTACTAGCTATTCCCGCGAACTTTGTTCCGCCCGTTCAGTTTGTATGGGGAAAACTAAAAATGTTATTTTTCCCAGTTTCCTCAAAATCGAACAGGATAACATGTATCCTATGTCCTTCTTCTGGTTCTAAGCTACCTCCCCACCAATTTTTAGCCTAATCGGTTGAGCCGTTCTTGAGTTATAAATAGTGTAACTAACACCACTTTCTTTTATATATGTAGTTTGGAAAGCAAACAAGCAGACGGATTTCATGATGGTAAGAGACTCACGCCGCCTAGACACACCTTAGATAATGTCGCGTTGCCAACCTGAGGCCGGGATGTTTGGCCTTGAGCAACAGTAAGCTTACCGACTACCTTACCCTCCGAACCGGAACACGTCAATGGCAACTCTGACGTTATGGCGGCAGGAATAGGCAAGACAGTAGTACCATTCCGGGCGACAGCATGTCGCCCAGATTGGTAAGAGTAAGACGGTAGAATCAATCCGGGCGAGTCGCTGCGAATCTCTACCACCTAGTAGGATATCAATGTGTTAGTAACGGTAAGTTTATGCTCGCCTTTTTCGAGCTGCCTGTACACTGTCATAATTATGTCATATCTAGGTATTAAAGTATTCCGTGCTGGAAGTTAGAATAGTAATTGGTAGACTTGCAAATGTGGTCTGATATTCAGGCCATCAGGTAATTGTATTTATGGTGTTTAGGCGTGACTATTGTCTCTTACTTATTTACTTATTGTATGTTAAGGAACTTTATTCTGATAACTTTTAAGGGGAAGGTTAACGAAGTATTCAATAGACGGAATCGCACTGCCACTTAATTCTTTATGTTGCGGATATCCTTTGGCAGCATTGCCCACCATATAGCCTACTTGCCTTATACCAGTTTTTTCAAAACATAATCGTCAAGAGAGCCGCTTATTTTTTTACCATCTTATAATATAAAAAGCTAAATATTACTGAAAACAAAATGGCTTAATGGGTCGTAAAGTGGCTGTACGTCTTTCCGTTTCGCTATGGAGGTCGCAGTCCTCAACATACGGACGATAAATCCAGAAGGCCCGATAACAGCCATATATTTTCATCCTACCCCAATGCCGTCAATCGCTTATATCTTATCATATCGTTTAAAACCTTATCACAGTGTAGTAAGGTTAGGTTTGATATGGCAAAACAATTATAGGCGTAAGATATTAAAATAGATCTTTAGAATTTCCTAGTAGAATTGAATCACAAATAGACTGAATAAATATGTTTTTTTCCAGTATAAAAAGAAAACTAGAATACGCATTTGATTACTCAAAGATGGTATTGGATAAGGTTTTTAATTTTTGTAGGAGTAAATAATCCTGCTATCCAGAATCAGAATCAGAATAATCTTTATTCACAAGAACCATACAAGTGGTATTTGTGCGCGTTGACATTTTTTAAACTATCACCGGATCGGAATCGCGCCCATATCCGTCCGTTATCCGTTATCCGTCAGTATAACCACTAGTGGTTTGCCTAAAATAACGAAGCATTGCTCATTGTTATACAAAATGGTTAGAGTTAACAATCAAAAACGACTGTAGTTAATTTTTTTTTATGATGTTGGAAGGAACACAAGCAGACGGATTTCCTGATGTTAAGAAATTCACGCCACCTCGAGACACCAAAGGTGGTAATGGTGCGTTGCCAACCTGAGGCCGGAATGTAAGGCCTCGAGCAAAAGTAAGTTTACCGGCTACCTTACCCTCCGAACCGGAACACGTCATGACGTTATGGCGGCAGGAATAGGTAAGGCGGTGGTACCAATCCGGGCGAGCCGCTGCGAAACTCTACCACCTAGTCAGATGTCACGGTGTTAGTGACGGTGAGCCTATGCTCGCCTTTTACTAGCTGCTTGACAGGAAGGCAGATGGTATTCTGCAAAGGAGCCCGGACCAACACTGGGGAATTTTGTACTAATCGTACATAAAACATTCGTAAGCAAAACGACTCGTTTCTTGAATATAGTTATTGGATCTTATCCATGTAATGGTGGTAGAAACTGTTAAGATTAATGAAGAACAAAAAAATCGCCGATTGTATATATATTTCCAACGCGACATAATCGCGACATGTCTTATGCTTATCATAAGACACATTGTATAAGAAACCTTTCTCAAATCATTCGTTTAGAAGGAGTTCAGTGAATTATACACGCACACAAGAAATATAATTTATATACAGGTATAGGTATGTAAAAAATAATCCCCATTTCGCGTATTCATTTCATATCACAGGAGAAACAGACTGACAGCAGTTATGAATGTCAAAGCGGTACAAAGTTCACAGGGTCGGCTGGTTGCCAATATAAGGCACTTGTATAAATTATCCAGTCGAAATTGTAGATATACTTACGGTCGCACTCAAAGATGTCAATTAGCATTTAATTTAATATATCATTAAATTGTGAAAGTGGAAAATGTCGACTTAAGGCCATAGGAACCGGGCTTAAGTCAATCAACGAAATCAACGATTTATAATAAGTTAGTGTAACCATTTTTAGTTTTTTTCTAAAACTAAAGAAGCGTTGCTCATAGTTACATTCAATGTTTAAGAGTTCACAATCATGACAGTTAACAATCATTTTACTAAAAAAAGTCCGTCCGTTTGTATTTTCCACGACAGTAAAACAGTTCTATATGTAGAGCAAGTTGCAATAGTAAAGAAACTATTTTACCAAAGTTTTTTATCGCCTCTGTGGTCTAGCGGTCCAGATGTTGGACTTGACTTCATGAGTCCCGGGTTCGATTTCCGGACGGGCAACAAAAAGAAAATGTGGTCTTTCTGATTTTCTTTTAAAAAAATGTTGCCCGGTTGACGATATTCTTGCTACCCTAGTACATTCAACCAGGGCAAACACGATTAGCCGAATATACAAAATATTCGGCTAATCGTGTTTGCCCTGGTTGAATTTCTGCCTACCTCTTCTGGGATATGGGCGTGAAGATACTATTTAACCAAATTTTTTAAACATTTAGGATATAGTTTACTGCAGAATAAATATTGATTTGCTTCAAAACGTGACTTTAAAACGTGTAAGTCGCGGGTAAAATTAAATTAAAAATAAATTTAAGCTTCTGCTTATTAATCTATGGTTCAACGTTCTGTTTTCTAAACGCCATAAACGCATTATACCGTAATAACATGCACTTATCCTTATCGCATGCGTGCTCTCGGTAATTTTGCTCAAAATCCGCTCATGCATAAATAAGGCAGTACAATATAATTCCTACTTGTATTACCTATTTTAAAGTCGTATATTGTATGAAATTTTTCAATCGGAACGCCTTAACTTTAGTTATTAGTGCGCTTTAAACCCTCGCGTGTTAAAAATGAACTATAATTGTAATGCATTCAAAACTAATTTGATACGATGTCAACTAAAACATGTTTAAAGATTATAAATTGTAGATTGTGTTGTTTTTAAATGTAAAATGCAGTGGAAAATGAAAATATGTGCATACCAATTTTACGATCTCGACGTGAAATTTAAATTAATAACGTTAACGTTATTTTTGTTGTAGTTTTATTAAATAAATGAAAAATATCTTTGTGCCTGTATCCCTAATAAGGTAGGCAGAGAGACAACAAGGTACAAACAAACGCCCACAATGTGATATGGCGAACTTATCGCCAACTGAGCACTTATCCAATCCCGACCAACGTTGTTTTTATTAGAGTATTATCAAAATGTTTCTATGTTGCCCGATCCGGTAATCGAACCCAGGACCACTTGAAGTCAAGTTCTATATCGAAACAGTACACCACGGTCTATGACAAATAAATAATGTTCCTAAGATATTCTAAGATCAAATCGCTCGAATGTCATCCGAGTCACCCAAACCAGCGTGTTTATATAAAAAGGGTAAAGAATGTGAACGAAACCAGACAGATCTGCAAGGATCATAATATTTGGCACTCGATAATCTCTCTGTGTACCGCCTAATGGACTTGCCGTGAAGATATGAGTGTATGTAAAATATTTCAGTATTAACACCGGTTAAGATTCATACAAATAGGTCCGACCGTTTTGAAAAATACATACACAGATTATTTTGTATTTATATTATAAGTAGGGGGATAGACCACGTAACACAACTAAAAATAATTCATTGCCTTTTTCTATGCCTTTTTATAAAATTATGAAACTCACATAAAATACTGGTTTTGATTGAAAATTTTACTTTATTACATAACATGCAATCACGTTTAAGTCATTTATTTAAGTACAGTTGGCTACATTATGTTTTAGCTTAATTTATTTATTAGGTTAGTTAACGATTGTTTAAAACATTTTACAGCTTATATGAAATAAACATTTTTTTATGTTTGAAGGCAAACAAGCAGACGGATTTCCTGATGGTAAGAAATTCACTCCGCCTAAAGTCACCGAATGTGGTAATGGTGCGTTGCCAACCTGAGGCCGGTATGTTAAGCCTCGAGCAAACTGTATCAAACATAGGTAAAACCTATGTTTAAATAAATCTTTGCAATTAATTTCATTTTAAATATGATTGCTAATTTATTTTAAACTAGCTGCGCTGACAGATTGTGTCCTATTCTATTATTTTTTTTACATGAAACTTCTTCTGATATTAACTGACACAACAAAAAAAACAACAAAATTAGTACATCCGTTCAAAGGTGATGTGATTTTATATAAAACATGTAGATTACAATTATTTTCTCTTCTATGGAAAGGGACAGTGAACAAGCAAATCGGTCGTCTAATGGTGACAACCGTAGCTTATACTCGTAGACACCATAAGTGTTATAGTTGCTTCTTTATTCAGTGAGCGAGATATCCGGCCAAATATGGAAATCTACCTGCTACCCTACCCTTCAAGTGACATTGTCATTATGTCAGCAAGAATAGGTAAGGCAATGGATCCCTACTCGGACAAGTTGCTGCATAGCACTCTACTGCTCGTGGTCTTGTTGGTATTGACCCATGTAACTTATGTTCTCGACTTACGAGCTGCCTGGGAGGGGGGCAGAAGGTCTATTCTACATAGAGGACCTGGACCTCATGGGGAACATCTTTTTTCGAGATCCTGTTTGATTGACCTAAGGCGCCATGGTGAGATCCCCTATATTAGTGATAAGAAGATGAAAGAGATGTTCAACAAATTGAAAAAAAAAGTATACTTGAAACATAGCTCGATATACGATAGTTATTTATGTATCGAAAATATTTTTAAATCTTGTCTAATAAAATAATTTTGCCTCTGTGGTCTAGCGGTTCAGGTGTTGGACATGACACCATAGGTTCAAATCCCAGGTCGAACAACAAAACGAAAATTTGGTTTTTCCAATTTCCTAATAATAAAATGTTGCTTGGAATATATAAGTACATATGTGCCCGGTTGGTGATAGGCTTGCCACCTATCACATTGCAGGTCTTAGTGTCTTCGGCCAGTCGTATGTACCCTGTTGTGCCTCTGCCTACTTCGGGGATATAGGAGTGAAGATACTACTTTTTTTATTTTTTTTTCTTGAAATTAGAAAGGTTATGAATTATATCAGCTGACTGTACCGTACTAATTAACTTGTGAATGCCAAATAATTTGTGGCTTCATTGAAATCTTTCCGCTGAATTTTCTGTGTATTAATTGAATTTAAAACTTAGCCTAGCTTTTTCTTATTTAAGTGTCTTCACGTCCCTATCCCGGAATATGTAGGCAGGGATATAATTATGTCACCGACGAAGTTACTACTTAGTCGCACAAGCTGTAGTAGTTTTTTTATTACAAGACACGTTTTGAGCTGCCGAACCTAGGAATAGAATGGAACACTTCGTGTAGTCAAAGCGTTTTTCTTGTCATAACTCAGGAACAGCTCCACCAATTTAAATACTTTAAACGTTTTTGTTTTACTAAATATTTTTTAATGTATGTACACCGATTTCTCCGAGGTTTGTGAACCGATTTCCGTAATTCTTTTTTTGTATAATGTGCAATAGTTTCGAATTGATCCCACTCCCATAAAAATTCGATTCAGGTAGACCCATTAGTTTTTATTTTATTGGGATTTTTTTACTATTTTCACGTGTCCCGATGTTTATTTCTGTTAAATTTAATATGTCAGCAAAAAACTAAAAAGTATTATATAAAAATAACTATGTTAATTAAAGCTGGCTACAAAAATAAAAAGTAAAAAATAATAAAGATGTAATATTAATTATGTACTACCTATAACTTATATGTGCTATTTACTAATAGGTTTGAAGTCGGTGCCAATCTAATTTAATAATTACTTAAAATACAATTATTAGTTAAAGGCTTAACACCGACTTCATACCTGTTAGTAAATAGCACAAATAAGATATAGGTAGTACTTAGTTATAATTAAATCTTTACTATTTTTTATTTTCGAGTATTGAAGTCGGTTTTAATTAACGTAGTTATCTTTTACCTCATTACAGGTACCATTGTGTATATGTATAATTCGTATTTGGGCAAAACCTTGGGTAATGATTTCGGTCATAAATGTTTTGGTCAAAAAATTTGGATTTGAAAGTCTTTATAAAATGTCTACATTGAAATTTCTTGCTGTTGAAAGCTTTACAAATTTTGTTAAATCAAAAATGTTGTAGGTATGTCACTTCACTGTGTTTCACTTCTTTGAATGTCGAAAGTCTGGCCGCCAAGTACAGCAGTGCTATTTAAATTATGCGCTTTGGCTATATTCGACAAATTTCGGAAATTCAAATGTATTTTAAAGGTATGTGTTTAACATTTTTAAAGAAAGAAACACTTCTACTGTTTTACTTATCACTTATAATATATTACTTTGTAATTGATAGCCTACCGGTTTCGCTTATACAGCATCATCAGGGCTAAAACTTACAGGTAATCACAAGCAGACGTACAAATTTACTCCTACTTCGAAACCGTACGTGGAAGGCTAGTAGCCTGATAGGCTATCCATGGGTAGGCCGATACCTAAACAGTTTTCCACAGAAACTTAACGTTCCCTGCTGTTATAATACCCGCTCATAAATAACTTCCATATACAGACAAAGTCGCGGGCAGCATTTCTTCATAAAACTGTTTTAAAACGAATTTTATTACTCATATCCGATAGCATGCTCAGTAGAGGCCCCGTTACATTCTTAATTCACATGCATTTTAGTACCATGCTCTTACTTTATATTTTAGTACCGGAGCGCTACGGTTTAGTGAAAATTGAATACTGGAAGCTACGTTTAAAATTTTGCAGTATAAAACCTTAAAATTGAGAGCTTCTAGTTTTCGTCTTATAAAATATTTAGTACATTGTCAAAAATTGGCAACTGACAAGTATAAATATCAATTGATATGATTATTTTATCTTTATGTTAATACGTGATGGCAAAACTTTGGACCCCTTTTTACGAAAATCGCGCTGACGGAGGAGCATAAAATTTAGCACACTTACAGTTTATGTGTAGGAGAAGTGCAGAACGCTAATATTTTTCAATAATAATGCTTATAAAGTACATTAAATCAACAAATAAAACATTACCCACACTACCATGCATTTGACCCACACAAGCAAATAAGATATTGACGATAACGATTAAAGATCACAGATTGCGTACCAAAAAGTTTGAGAAACAAAGTAGTTGGTCTTGAGAAATAAAGATAACGCTCTTATCAACAAGACATTAAATTTTGTTATGGTCGAATTTCGGCCAATGGGCGACCAATAATGAGTTTAAAAAAGCCTTGTTGTGTTGAGTAAAAAAAGTATCTAAGTATCTCGGTGTCAGACTTAACTTCTTGAGACCTCGGCTCGACCAATAAAAAACCACGAAGTTTTCTGAAATGATTAGTTGCATAAAACATAAGATTAAATTAAAATGCATACAATTGTTGTTTGACAGAATAAAACGGTCTATGAGGATTAAGGACTTCAAAGATTAAAGAACATAAAATTTTCTTGCTGTACCTAATTAAATAAATATATGTCCCTGGACAAGTTGCACAGATTGAATCTGACACCAAATTAAGCAATCGTGTTATGCTTGTGCTAAGGGCTACTCAGCGATAATAGTATTTCCACACCCGTATCCCCGGAAATACTCAGTCCTAGAATGTGACAGTCGAAGATACTCAGTCCTAGAATGTGATAGGTGGCGAACGTATCGCCAACCGAACACATATACAGGACATGTACGGGTAAGGCTATTTTTGTTAGAATAATCAAAAATATGTTTTTGTTTTATTTGCCCTAACTGGGGAAATTAAAAAATCACATTTAAAGTTGCCCAACAAATTAATCAAACTTGCGAACTCATCTAATCTATTTACACCAAGCTATTAGACCACTGAGGCAATCAGGTAGTTATACTGAAGTCTATGTTCACCTAATTACTGCCCCTTTCGAGAATTGATCCCGTTTTCGGTAGCATTAGCAACTAACACTAATCCCTCAACTAAAAAGCCTGTCAAAGAGCAATTCTTAAGACGCAGGCATCGATGTATTTTTCACTGACACTGTGACCTTGACCTTTACTAGATTTGTAGTCTTACGATTTCCTGCTCCTATGACATTGGTACTCGTCTCTGTCTAAGCATAGGTTAGAGAGTAAGTAGCTGATCACCTAGACTAAGAGGTTTAAAACCTCAACCTCGAGTTAACAACTTCTAAGTTTACAAGCGATGTGTATTTGAACTTAACTTATTTATTTCTGTAATTGTAGATGTTACAAGAATTATAGGAAGTAGTAACATTGTACTTCCTACAATTCACCTCTGTGGTCTAGCGGTTCAGTTGTTGGACTTAACTGCATGAGGTTCCGGGTTCGAATCCCAGGTCGGGCAACAAATAGAAAATTTGGTTTTTCCTATGTTGCCAGGGATTGGATATGTGACCGGTTGGCGATATGCTTGCCACCAATCACATTGTGGGACTTAGTGTCTTCGGCTAGTCGTGGGTGCCTGTTTGTGCCTCTGCCTACCTCTTTGGGGATATGGGCGTCAAGATGCTTTGTATATTATGAAGTTATCGTTATTATAGTTCCCGAAGCTTCTAACTCTACACGCTCTAACTGTATAAACCTCAATATCATAAACCTAAGTCAACATTTTGTATGACTTGGCATTTTCGTTACTACAACAACTGTTGTAACACAAAAATTAAAGAAGAAAAATAATGTATTATATATCCAACAACCATGTTACAGTATAGAAATAGCCAAGTCCTATGATATTTTGTTATTTAAATTTTACATTAGTTTGTAAAGTAAAAAGAAAAAAAATGTGTAATTGCGAAAAATGATTGTAGATGTTACAAAATTATTTAGGGATTAACATCCCAGCCTCAGGTTCGAAACGCACTATTACCACCTTTGGTGTCTCTAGGCGGCTTGAATTTCTTACAGGAAATCTGTCTGCTTGTTTGCCTTCCAATATCATAAGAAAACTGATAGTAGTTGTTAGTGTCTGCGTACATACGTGAGATAGTGAAACTGATTGCTGCAAATTTTAAATTTTTTTCTTAAATTTACGTACTTTTTCCTAAATAATATTTGTACGCCACTAGGCAAGGAGAAGTCGTTTTTTTGTAATGCAATCTTTAAGACCTATGACTGTACCTACTTCTACAAATAGAGTATATTTTATAAAAATATATATATTTTATAAAATATACTCTACTATATTAGGACATTTCATAAAAATACTAATTTTCAAATTTTAAACATGGTGGAAAGAGATTGTTAAATATACGATACTATCTAACCCGACAGACGTCGTCCTATGATATTTATTTCTAATGCTAAAGTTACATATAAGGCTAGACGACCTGGCGAACTTCATATTGATTTATTTATTCATTTATTTGTAGAAGTAGGTACAGCTTCACGTGATAAATATCGCACAGCAACTTTTGTTGAGTCAGCTGGTAATAAATTTATACATTTCATAATAAACTTTCTTTTATACGAAGCCTAACATCCCGGCCTCAGGTTGGCAACGCATCATTACCACCTTTGGTCTCTTTATGCGGAGAGAATTTTTTTATCATTATCCGTCTGCTCCTTCCGAGTAGCAGTATTAACGCCTCTGTGGTCTAGCGGTTCAGGTGTTGGACTTGAGTGAATGAGGTCCTGGGTTCAAATCCACCACCAATAGAAAATTTGGTTTTTCGAATGTTGCCAGGTTTTACTTTTATCATATTCCATTTAAACATGTCATGTACTTGAAGTGCATAATTTAACGTTTATTTGTCTTCGTGAGCTTGACCCGAGTAATTGAGAACTTATGTAATAGTTAATTCAGAGCTTAAGTCCATCAAACGTTCGGTAAATCTGAGTTTATGGCTTCACCCGCTCCGGCCCTGGAAGTTCCACTAGTTCATTATAATTTTACAACTCAGCCGTAAATAAGAGGTCAGACTTAGATGTGTTTGGATTCTAGCATGTAAACTAGATCAGTGTATAATTAGAATTAATTTGGGATAGTAATTAATATATTGCTTAATTACTATTACTACTTACTATACTAGTTTTTTATGTTTTAGGAATGCAAAAAAGCAGACGGATTTCCTGATGTTAAGAAGTTCACGCCGCTTAGAGACACCAAAGGTGGTAATGGTGCGTTGTCAACCTGAGGTCGGGATGTTAGGCCTCGAGCAAAAGTAAGTTTACCGGCTACCTTACCCTCCAAACCGGAACACGTCATGACATGACACGTCAAACTCTACCACCTAGTCAGATGTCACGGGGTTAGTGATGGTAAGCCTATGCTCGCATTTTACGAGCTGCCTGCAAAGGAAGGCAGATGGTCTATTCTGCAAAGGAGCCCGAACCAACAATAGTAACATCTTATGTTTAATAATCTCTTATTTCTGGCCCTTACAAGAACAATTTGTTACATTTTTTTTTGTTAAAAAAGTATCTTCACGCCCATATCCCCGAAGAGGTAGGCAGAGGCACAACCAGGGTACCCACGACTAGCCGAAGATACTAAGTCCCATAATGTGATAGGTGGCAAGCCTATCGCCAACCGGGCACGTTTCCAATCCCGACTAATATTTTTTTATTAGAAAATTGGAAAAATCCTATTGGAAAAATCATATTTTTGTTGGCCGACCCGAGATTCGAACCCGAGACCTCATGCAGTCCAGTCCAACACCCGGACCGCTTGACCACAGAGGCAATATTTTTTTTTTGTTAATAAATAAATATCCTTGAATCTAACCCCAAAGTAAACAAATAACATGTTTGTGTTATGGGTGTTTGTCAAGATTCTAATACATAGAAATATTCAAATAGATACCAGAATAATTTTAATAAACACCCAGATCCGGAAATGCAGACATCTAAATGTTCATCACACAAATGCCAACTTCCGTCGGGAATCAAACCCGAGCCTCGCGGTTGGTCGGTGTAGTCGTGTACTCTAGTTACTTGATCAACGAGGTAAGCAAAGTGTTGTCAATATTATGGCTAAAATAAGTGAACTTTACCCGGGTATGTTGCTACATAGCACTTGACCACCGGTGGCCTTGTCTCTAATAGATCACTTAACCTATATCGCTTTGATAAACATAAAAGAAAGAGAGATAGTCTATTCATAATCTACAAAAAGTTCGAACACGGGAAAATATCTTGAAAAACTTTATCTAGTTTGTATATAGTTTATGATATGATGATGATATTATAGTTTATGATATACATATTTTTTAATTTTTTTTTAAATATCCCTGGAAAACTCACACAAATTGCATCTAACCCCAAAGTAAGTAAATTATATGCTTGTGTTATGGGTATCAGTCAACGATAATAATAGGTACAAATACTTAAATAGATACCAGAATAAATTTTATAAACACCCAGACCCGGAAATGCAGACATCTAAATGTTCATCACACAAATGTCTGCCCCCGCCGGGAATCGAATCCGAGCCTCGCGGTGAGTCGATGTAGTTAGGCGTATACGCTAGCCACTCGACCAACGAGGCGGTCATTAAGTCAATTAAGTGCATATTATTTGTAAGAATATTTAATGTACTTTATTTAACATGTATGCTTTATATGAAGTAAAACAATGTATTTATTAGATTAGCATAAGTTTTGTGTTATATAGCCCTACCTTAGTTACCTTAGTTTTTAAATTACATAAATTGTCTCCTTTACCCTAAGGTTGTTTGGCAGAGATCGCTCTGAAGCGATAAGACCGCCTTTGTGCACCTAAGTTAAATCTTAATATATATAAATCTCGTGTCACAATGTTTGTCCTCAATGGACTCCTAAACCACTTAACCGTTTATAATAAACACACACCATGTACAGTTCAATCCAACTTGTGGGATAGGATAGCTTATATCTCAATTTATGAAAAAAAATTACCATCCGAGCGAAGCCGGAACGGGCAGCTAGTATTATTAAATAAATAAATAAATATCTCTGGACAAGTCACACAAATTGAATCTAACCCCAAAGTAAGCAAATTATATGCTTGTGTTATGGGTGTTAGTCAACGATACTATTACATAGAAATACTTAAATAAATACCAGAATACATTTAATAAACACCCAGACCCGGAAATGCAGACATCTAAATGTTCATCACACAAATGCCTGCCCCCGTCGGGAATCGAACCCGAGCCTCGCGTTTGGTCGATGTAGTTAAGCGTGTACGTTAGCCACTCGACCAACGAGGTGGTGGAAATGAAATAGTGAGTATTATTTTGTAAATTTTATATCGAAATTGGTCCATCCGTTCAGGCGAGATGTGATGACCACGCGAAATGGAAATTCATCTTTTTATAGAACTATAGCTGTCCCGACAAACTTCGTTCCACCTATGCAGTTTGTATGGGAAAATGTAAAGTATTGTTGTCCTTTTCTTCTTGCAATTTTCCCGGTTTTTTTTTCATAAAAACCTTCTTCCGACAATAACTAACACAACAAAAAAAAATTAGCCAAATCGGTTAAGTCGTTAGGAAATTATATGCTTATCAATACATTTAACGACACATTTTTATGTTATAGACTAGCTGTCCCTGCGAACTTCGTTTCACCCGTTTAGTATGGGAAATAATAAAGTATTATTTTTCCCATTTTCCCTGCATTTTTTCCGGTTTTCTCTTCGTAAGAACCTTCTTCTGACAATAACTAACACAACAAAAAAAATAATTAGCCAAATCGGTTGAGTCGTTCGAAAGTTATGCGCTTACCAACACATTTAGCAATTCATTTTTATATAATAGATAGATTGTAATTTGTATTTTTAATCTAGATTATATTGTAAATATTATCATTGAAAAAAAGACAAGCCCGCTGAGTTTCTTTCGCCGGATCTTCTCAGTGTGTGGCCGCGATTCCGATCCGGTGGTAGTTTAAAAAATATCGACGCGCACAAATACCACTTGTATGGTTCATGTGAATAAAGATTATTCTGATTCTGATTCTGATTCTGAAAACATACATATATCTTCGGTCTATCAAAATATATTATTTGTCTGTCAGAAAAACTTTATAACAATCATTTCTGAATAATTTAAAAACACTAACTGGGAGATGGCGGTGCTATCGATATATCACTAACATAATGCTGTACGATATTTGCCGGGTAAGCTAGTTATCTTATGTAGATAAATTAGACCGTTACATGTGTGCGATTAAATTAAATAACATAATCTAACAAATGAAGATACGGTTATAGGTAATTTTTCTAAAAGACACCGCGATAGATTTGGGAAAAGACAGACTAATATCATTATATAGTAATCCTTCATCTCCGCTAGAAGGCGGTGATTTAGTTGAAAAGCAATCATTGAAGGCAATTCGTGTTTGATAGAATATTAAAATATCTTATTAAATATATTTGCCTATTTAATATTAATATTACAGTCTGCTTTTTCATATTGTTGTGAATGCGATGCTGCAGTTGGTGAAATAAAGACAATTTGAGAGAGGTATTGCCATTATTATTATGTATACATATTTTAAATAACTATTTTTTTTTCTATAACACACTATTCTGAATATAATATATATTGTTAAGAAAAATCAGTTCTAGTTAAATATGTTATGTAGTAACAGTTGTGTTATTATGTAACAAATAAAAAAAATATCTTCACGCCCATATCTCCGAAATAGTAGGCAGAAACGCCCATACTAACTGAAAGGGCGGAACGAAGTTCGCGGGAACTGCTAGTGTTACATAATAATATGCTATATAATGCCCTAAAAATGCTATATAAATTTTGTATGTCATATTAAGAAAAGAAAAAATTCTATTATGTTAGGCACTTGATAAAATGACCATTGGCTCAAAGTTTTTTTTTTACAAAAGATAATAAACAGTTATTCTATGAACATACACTGAATTACTCTACAAGTTTTCAGCAAAGTCACTCAACAACTACGTTACGGGACATAAGTTACTGGCAGTCCCGTCGTGACCACGGCCTCTGCAACTAGGCCGAAATATCGACAAATAAAATAAAATAAAAGAAGATCGTGAGTATCCCGTATAAATAATTAAAAATGTTACTGGCCTTGATTGACCAAAAAATATAATGCGGGTAATCTAAAGTACATTACATTTTTTAACCGAGTTAAAAAAACGACGAGGTTCTCTATTAGTTACTTACATTATTAGCCTTTAATTTTTTTTAAGTATGTACACCGATGTCCCCGAGGTTTTTGAACCGATTTACGTAATTATTTTTATTATACTACCTAATCTTTATGGGTCATTTGCTAATAGGTTTGAAGTCAGTCCCAAACTTTAAACTAATAATTATATTACAAGTAAGTATTAAAGAAAGAAGAAACAAATGAGCTAAATTACTGACTCATTAACGATCGTTGGTCAAAGAAAATAAGAATTATTTTTATTGTTGTAGTTTATTATTTCTATTATAAGGTTGAGAAAACATATTTATGCGTTGCCCGACCTGGGAATCGAACACTTATATAGTCAACACCAACACCGGAACACAGAGACTGTATTGAATCTCGCTATATTTTCTTAACAACATATATTTAATTAATATTATAACAGTTTACTATATATATACTCGGATATATATAGTATATTTTAATATTACAACACTTTGAAGTTACCAACATGTAAATATAATGGTTTATCCTAAATAAATAAACCAATGCAAATAATGTTAATTTACGTACTGTTAGATTAACGAAATGAGTAAATTAATTATTTTTTCCGGGTTTATTTAAATGAAATGATAATAGAGATACCTACCAACACGAAGAACAGTATAAGTCAGTACATAATCATGGTCAAAATGTAAATCTGTGGTATAGCGGTCCGGCGTTGGGTTTGACTTATTGAGGTCCCGGGTTCGATCTCCGATTGGGCGATAGAAAAAATAGAAAATGTATATTTTCAATTTTCTGATAAAGAAACGTAGCCTGAGATTAGATATGTGCCCGGTTGGCGATAGGCTTGCCACCTGTCACATTGTCACATTTAAATTGGGAAGTAAAACTGTATGTATAATGGTAATACCTTTCTTTAGTAAAAATGTTTTTAAAAATATAACCAAATTCAATTTTAACTTTATGTTTTATGTATGTTTACGTAAGTAACTTAATGGTGAATTTTATACTTATAAAATTAAACAAAAAGACTTTAAATCTGTTCATTAATATGTCTCAAAACTATGATTAAGAGATTCAAACAAAATTCTATCTGTCTAAAAGCTTTCGAAAGAGATAGAAAAAGAGATAAATAAAAATTAGACATAAAGAACCATGCCTATACATAGAAAGAGATTCCAAAAAATGTTATTGCTGGTAAAGATACGAGAATGTTAACAAGCCACATTTTTATCGTTCTATGTTTGTATAAGCGTTTTGCTGACTAAAAGTTCCTTTATAACCTAATAATAAGAAGCTCAATTTATATAGCATTTGCTATGCAATATAATATTTACATGTAAAATAGAAAGAAAGAAAATTATTTATTTGCGGAATATGTGTGTAAATGAGATGTTATAATTTTTTTATGTATACCAACATATTCTACCATATTTTTTTGTGCAAATATTTTAACATTTATAAAAAATGTTATTTAATTACATATGCTTTAACTTTGGAGCCAATTATTTACATTTATAACTACTTTAATTATTTATTACCAAAACATTTAAAAACTATAATTAAATTTAACCGTGTCTACCGTAAACTACCACCATTTCCAAACCAGCCAGACAGGAGAAGAAACGGCGAAACAAATATTCACGATTCTGAGACCTGAGCTTCCTACACATTAATAACTATTTTCATTCAACCACCCTGGTTTCGGTGACTTATCACCGCCCTCGGAAAATGTCTGTTCATAAAATGTCTACCTAGGTCTCTCCAGGTACCTATATCAATACATATTCGTTTTATATATCTGTTTTTTTATCTTTCCTGCTATATGGCGAATCCCACAGAGCATGCCCTTTCACATTGTAAGACGAACACTTTTTTCAAATTTCATTGCGTATTATCATATGATCAACCAACAAGCAGAAATGTATTCAGTTATAAGAAAAAGTTTAAAAAATTGATTGTGGAAAGTTCTGAAATGCTTGCTTTATCTATCAAAATAAGCGAATACAAACTGTGAAATAAAACTTAAAAAAAGAATTCTGTTCAACCGTAAATTAACAGAATTTAAATTCCAGAGAAAAGTCCAGGGATTGGTGTACTTGAATTAAGATAGATTTAGCTGAAATTAAGAAAACTGGGAAAACACTTTACGGATAGTGTCTCGTTAA
>NJDD01002588.1:121970-132068 GCA_002245505.1 Calephelis nemesis
TGAAGGAATTTTTGAATTTTATTTAAGACTAGCTGTCCCGGCGAACTTCGTTTCATCCGTTCAGTTTGTATGGGAAAAATTAAAATGTTGATTTTCCCAGTTCCCTCGCAATTTTTCCCTTTTTCTTATCTTTTAAACCTTCCTTGGACTTGAACAAATAATTTAAAACAAAAATTAGCCAAATTGGTTTAGCCGTTCTCGAGTTTTAGCGAGACTAACGAACAGCAAATTATTTTTATATATATAGATTGGTGGTTGATATAATTTGTTCTACTTTTGAACTATCCTCATACTGGTAAATTTACCTACGCAACAAGTTTAAAATCTCTTCGAAAGTTGGCAACGCACTATCAGATATCACCACCTTATAAAAAGCCATCTTCTACCTACCAAACCTAAAACAGATTTTACTACTTAATATTTATACGAGATAAAAGTAAGTATCTTCACGCCCATATCCCCGAAGAGATAGGCAGAGGTATTACAACCAGGGCACCATCAACTAACCGAAGACACTAAGTCCCACAATGTGATATGTGGCAAACCTATCGTCAACTGGGCACATATCCAATCCCGAGCAACATTTTTTTATTAGAAAATTGGAAAAACCCAATTTGACCCGGGATTCGAAGTCGGGACCTCATGCAGTCAAGTCCAACAACTGTACTGCTAGACCACAGAGATATCTAGATAGAGCAATAATAAGTATTTATCAGACATTTTGCTCATCGGAAGTGTGTTTTATTGTTTAAATGGTTTTAAATTTTATCGCAACCCTGTTTTTTTGTCATATAAGGACAACTAAAATGTATTTTATTTTTATATATTTAAGGTTGAAATCACACTGATAGTGAATAAATAACATAAAAGTTTGTGGAAATATAAATAACTTTAACTGAAAGTGTCATTGCTAGGGTTGTCAACGATATAATTATGTGATATTTTCCATCGTCGGCGCTTGGTAAAACTTCCAAATATTCATATTTTTTAATGAAGAAACACTTGTACTGTTTTACGTATCACTTATAATTTATTATTTTATAAATATCCTACCGGTTTCGCTTATGACATAATGTAATACATTGTAAGTGATACGTAAAACAATACAAGTGTTTCTTTATTTAAAATATGGATAAAATTATGCTTGTAATTCAAGTTGTCTAAAGCAAAATTATGTTGGATTGATGGTATTAAAGCTATAAGTAGCTTAACTCGTAAACCGTCTGCTTGTATAAATTACAAGTAGATAGTTGTCCTGATAGTAACAATTACATATCACCTTTTGACATTACAAATTTTAATAATGCAATCTCAATTTTAATCTCCAAACAAGGAAACTACTATGAACGACACTGGCATTAAGAGAACATAAAAGGTATGACAGTGAAAACAACCCAGTCGTTTAAGAACTCTTTAAACTGGTCTGATTTTTACCTTTCTTTTTGTTTTGTATAATAAATAATTGCTTTATTATAATATAATCTATTAATTTATGTACAAATGAATTTCGCGTGGTCCTCGCATCATGCATGAAAGGATGGATGAACTAATTTTGCTCATTCTTTTTTTGTTGTGTTGGTTGTAGTCAAGAGAAGAATCATGTGATGAGAAAAACTGGAAAATTATAAGCAAACGAGGAAAATAAACTTTTATTTTGCCCATAAAAACTTGTAGTAGATGTTTCGCCGAGTCGGCTGGTATATGTCCAATTTCACCTTTGACGCGTTGCCACGCGTGAACAGATTGACCAATTTTACTCATTATTTTTGTGTTGTGTTTGATTATAATCAGAAGAAAGATCATATGAAGAGAAAACCTGGGAAAATGGCAGGGAAAACAGGAAAAACCTTACTTTAAAATTCTAAATTTAATTAACATCAAGCTATACGAAGTTCGCCGGGTCGGCTAGTCTAACATAAAACTGTTGTTACATTTATAATCAACTAGCTGTTGCCCGCGGACCATGCAGGAACATTATTTCGGCATGAAAATCCTATGTATTTATCTAAGTTACCCTCTATGTGTGTAGGTAATTTTATGAATATCGGTTCAGCAGTTTTTTGCCCGAAGGGGTGGTAACAAACAAAGAGCCTAATTTTCGTATTTATAATATTAATAGGATACCGCTCTTAAATGTACTTATTACTGTTATTTTTTATACCTACTTTCATCAATGTACTACAGTTAAAAGTTTTATCTGGTAGAGAAAAAGTATTACCTAATGTTTAAAATGATGACAAATATCGCCTTTGTAAATAAATCTTAATAAAGCAAATGTCAATGAGAAGTAAACAAATTAAAACTACGATATCAAAAATAATACATATGAACGTATTAAAAAACACAACTTTGATTAATTACAAATTAAACAAAGTTCTAATTAAAATTTTCTCTGAGAAAGGTTAAAAATATAACTAAAAGCTTTCTGTTAAAATTTAATTAAACATGATTGATTGCTTTTATTAAAACGTCAAGTTCATCTTGAGTGTACGAATTAATGATTCTTTAAAAGTTACTCCCGATGTCTTGATCCATACTAATATTATTAATACGAATTTGTCTGTTTCATTTTTAAGACTATGTGGCTGGCTATTTGGTGAAAATTGACATTGAGATAGTAATATCGATTTTGATATAATATAAGCTGTGTAAGTGACTAAGGACTGATATGCAAAGTACATTAATAAAAAATAGGATCTGATTTTTTTTATGACATTGGAAGGCAAACAAGCAGACGGATTTCCTGATGGTAAGAAATTCCCGCCGCCTAGAGACACCAAAGGTGGTAATGGTGCGTTGCCAACCAGAGGCCGGGATGTTAGACCTCGAGCAAAACTAAGTTTACCGGCTACCTTACCCTCCGAACCGGAACACGTCGTAACGTTATGGCGGCAGGAATAGGTAAGGCGGTGGTACCAATCCGGGCTAGTCGCTGCGAAACTTTACCACCTAGTCAGATGTCACCGTGTTAGTGACGGGAAGCCTATGCTCGCCTTTTACGCCTGCTTGGCTGCTGATTTGCTGCCTGGCAAAGGAAGGCAGATGGTCTATTCTACAAAGGAGCCCGGACCAACACGGAGAATAGACAGTCTAGGATTGTAGACATAAGGGCAGACTTGGCTTGTCGTTTGTAAACTAAAATGCGACTGACTAGAAGATGAAAGCACCAACCCGCACACCCGACCTCACTCAGCACTTACTTCAAAAAGTATCTTCTTCTCGCCCGAATCCAAACGGAGTTAGGTAGATGCACATTCAGGGTACAAGTCGAGAGGTAGCAAACTTATTACCAACCGAGGACATACGCAATCCCGGACAGCGTCATTTTTATTTGTAAATTGATAATACACCAGAAAAATCGTATGAGATAAATAGTAAAAAACATAGGTGAATTTAGGAGCTTTATCTTTAAGAAACAGATTGAAAATAAGAATTCTTTACCAAATTGGAAAATAATCTTTTTGATTTTGAGATGCTTAAATTATGTTTGGTATTTCATGACCATTTTAAGCAAAGTTTTGTTAATTGGGAAATATTTAGTGTAGGTACTAAGGATGAAGGTAAACTAGCTCACAAGAGACGCTTAAGATTATATCATCAGGGGTAAGGTTGACCACGCACACTACTACAACCTTTGGTGTAGTAAAGTAAATTGAGTATGGCGCTGATTTTTTAACAACAAATCCGCCTGCTTTCTTTTCTTTCTTTCTTTAGGTTTTAGCCTTCAAGTTAGTATTTAGCCATTAGTCAAGTAGAAATTTGCATCGAATTTTATATCAATTTCAATTAATTATAATTAGTCAACAGTCATAAGTCGTCAGGAAGTCATGTCAGGCTCTTGGGTAAAGCGGTGGCTCATTACACAAGCTCTGTAATGAGATTTAGGAAATACACGATACGCTAATTTCTTAATTCACTTAATATTAACACGAAATTCAATAATTATGAAAAAACTTCGACCATCTTTTCTCTCGATGGCGCCAAAACCCTATCTCATCCGCCTGCTTATTTATTTTTATAGTCACATGAAAAACGAAATAAAAACACTAAAAAAATTGAAACTGACAACCCTATTCCAAAGCATTCGGAAGTGATGTGAATATTATTCAGTTCTTTTACTCTGAATGATCGCGTTTAGATTAAGATAGGTCTAGATCTATTTAAATATTCAAATCTAGCACATTCTCAGCCCGTGGAGTATTCAAATGAATGAATAAATGAATAACAAACAACACAAGCACACAAATGACAGGATATTAATATTTTTTTTACAAAATAATATAAATTTCTTTTGTTCTAAGAGAGAAAAAAGACAAGGGACTCGTCAGATGGTATGGGATCACCGTGGACTACAGATGCCTTGGATATGGATGGAACATGAATAGATGGATGGATATGATGTGTCGCTACTTAGACCCGGGATCTTAAGTTACTTGCACATATATGTATCGGCTATCTTACCAACATACTATACCATACCATCCAAAGTGGAACATGATGATAACAAGAATTAACATTATAGTAGCATTACCGGTACGAGTATACAGATAAATGTTAGGTAACATCCCGGATGTTTCCATGCCTAATTATGATTTATTCTAAAGTTTTTGAAGTGGAATAATCCAGAGACCATCAGCAGGTGATGTGGTCGTCACATCCCGAAAAAAAATTGACAAAATTACTAGATGGTACAACGAACTTCATTCTGCATTAATTTGAAGATCATTCGACGTCAGTGCCACCTTCTACGTCCAATTGTATTGTCAGATCATCTAGGAAACTATAATATACACACAAAATTTCAACCAAATTGGTACAGCCGTTTAGGAGGCGCTACTTAACAAACATGCAAAAAATTACTTTAGAATTGACAAGCTGTTTTACGCAGCTTTGAAATTGAGTAATGTCAACGAGCAAATAAACCTAATTTACCGTGGCTTACTCTAATTGACTCGAGCTTACTGTAACTTACATAACAATGGAGTTACGCCCGATGCCGGTTCTATTATTGGCAGTATGCATGATCCGTTTAACTTTGAAGTGCAGTGCAATTAAATGAGCTTAGTTAGGGAGATCGATATGAAAGTTTATGCAGTTAAGCTTTGGCTGTAACTATGTTGTTAACGCGTTTTAATACAAGCTTATTCCTGCGACTTTGAGTGGGGTTTAGAGTTTTTTAAAACATAAAAATCGCCTCTGTGGTCTAGCGTTCCAAGTGTTGGACTTGACTTCATGAGGTCCCGGGTTCGTGTCCAGGGTCGAACAGCAAAAACAAAATGTGGTATTGCCAATTTTCTAATAAAAAATGTTGCTCGCGATTGGATTTGTACCCGGTTGGTGATAGGTTTGCCACCTATCACATAGTGGGACTTAGTGTCTTCGGCTAGGCGTGGGTGCCCTGGTTGTGCCTCTGCCTACTTCTTCGGGGATATGGGAGTGAAGATACTTCTACTCCTACTTCTAAAAATCAAACAAACACATGTCAGGATTGTAAGAGGTTACCCTCATACATACATATCGTTACGGCAAATCCCTAACAGAGTATCCCTCACGATCCTGGCAGCTCTGTCTAGCTTCCATCACATTTATTACCCTTTTACCATACCATACCATCCTTGTAGATCTGTCTGACAAGATCTACGATAGCAGAAGAACACGGAAGTCTCTTAAAATCTAATAAAGCGTATGAGAAATATATTACAACCAATTCGAAAAAACTGGGGTAATAAGACGTAAAACAAGTTTTTTTTTATGTTATAGGAAGGCAAACAAGCAAACGGATTTCCTGATGGTAAGAAATTCACGTCGCCTAGAGACACCAAAGACGGTAATAGTGCGTTGCCAACCTGAGGTCAGGATGTTAGGCCTCGAGCAAAAGTAAGTTTACCGGCTACCTTACCCTCCGAACCGGAACACGTCATGGCGTTATGGTAATGGTATGTGTAAGGCGGTGGTACCAATCCGGGCGAGTCGCTGCGAAACTCTACCACCTAGTCAGATGTCACGGTGTTAGTGATGATAAGCCTATGCTCGCCTTTTACGAGCTGCCTGGCAAGAAAGGCAGATGGTCTATTCTGCAAAGGAGCCCGGACCAACACAGGGGAGTCAAGTAAAAATTTAAAAATCAGGATTTTTGGGCTACTCCTTAGCTTTTCTATATTTTTTCTAAATACTGCAAGATACTACTCGCCTTCTCGCCGCATGGCTCACTCTTACAACCAAAACTTTGTCACTTTGGACTTATTTAACACAACTATCATTAAATTTAAAAAATATCTTAGACATAAACTGTCATCTGTTTAGTGCTCAAGGCTCAATTTACAATTAAGGCCCCATACTCAGTCAGCCAGAAGAGCCAATCACCGCGCTCCCCCGTTCCATGATTACTATGAACAATGGCGCTCTAAAATAAAAGTCTTAAGCGACAAATCACTATTTTTGACACTATAAAAGTAATTTGAAAAAAAGTATAAAAACTGAAACACTTATCTTTTAGGTATAGTACTTATCTATGTTTACGTTAAGGCTAAACTTTATTGTGTATAGTGTACAGTGCACAGACATTTATTTGGACATATTTTTTTATTTTAAATACAGTATACTTTTGTTTAGATTTTTTATTTTAAACTCATACCAACAGGATTCCCTACCAACAGCCAAACTTAAGTAAGTTTGACTGTTTGTTTGTTTATCCACTTACTGGCTTTCCCTACCAACAGTCAAACTTAAGCAAGTTTGACTGTTTGTTTGTTCATTTTTCTGTTAACATAGTGGTGGGTGGTAGCTACGCCACCCCCACTACGTTACAGTGTCGATATTTTCACAATTGAAGTAGACAGAAAGCAAGAGCTTTAAAAAAAGTGTTAACTTTTTGATTTTTTTTCTATCGAGCAAAGTGAAATGAATCGTGTTTTGGAAACACTAGTCTAGTAAAGCATATTCATGTTAATCTTGTGTATTTTTGTCAGCAAGATCCATAATTGCTTTGTATGAAAAAAACAGTAAACTGCTGATGTATTTTAGCGTATATGGCCCCTTAAACTTACTTTATGTGATCTATTCTCTGAAATGTACAATTATATACGTAATGTCATTAATTAAATTTTGAATAATTTCTACCGTTGCATAGATATTAATCTGTTGATAACGCCGTCTGATCCACTATTGTAAACGTTACGAATATTCTTTAAGTATAACATGTATATTGTAGCTGTTTGGTGTCACTAATAAATTACAAATGCAAGAATACTCTTGCAAGTTTTATTTACAAGTCAAAGGTAGAAAGCTTACAACACAGATGTTCTTTTGCAATCGAGTAAAAGCTAAATTTAGCTGTCATAACCTTCGCACAAAGCTTTTATCCCAAGAGCCAATATCTATCAGAATACGTCCGTATCACTTAAGTTCATCCGTCGCCTTAAACTTGTCGATTGCCTAACATCCGGAAAAATACGGTCTCCTGATTCGATACTATTTTCTACAAGACTGCCTTTTGTTAACGTTTAACGAGATGGATGTTTGAATATTTGTGTCAGGTAACATTGTTTGTGGTTGTGTAACTTTTCGTTTTTGTTCTGTAGCTTATTGTAACCTTCCTTTTTCCTTTTTTTTCCTACTAGGTGGTAGAGTTTCGCAGGGACTCGCTTGGATTGGTATCACCACCTTACCTATTTACAAACGCTCGCTTACAAACGCTTGCTTTTGACGTGTTGCGGTTCGGAGGGTAAGGTAGCCGATAAACTTACTTTTGTTCGAGGCCTAACATCCTGGCCTCAGGTTGGCAACGCACCGTTACCACCGTGTGGGTAATCCGTCTGCTTGTTTGCATTCTAATATCATAAAAAAAAAGTACATTTACTACAATGGTTTTTTTTTTAAATTACGCTATCCTGATCCAGTCTTATTACTATATAAGACTGCCTTTTGTTAATGTTTAACGAGATGGATGTTTGAATATTTTTGTGTCAGTATGGCAACATTGTTTGTGGTTGTGTCTGTAAATCGTGTCAACAAAAGTACAATTACTACGAGGTTTGTAGTTAAATACGGTTTCCTGACTCGATACTATTTTTTAACAAGACTGCCCTTTATTAGCGTTTACTGAGATGGATGTTTAAATATTTCTATGTAATTATGGCGATATTGTGGTTGTGTTTGTAAAAAGTCTAAATAAAAGTACAATTACTACGATGTTTTTAGTTAAATACGGTCTACTTCGTTACAATTTGAACAAGAATGAGTTTTCTTAATTTTAACGATATGGATGCTAAAATATTTTTATTCTTCAACATCTTTTTGTTTATGACGGCCGATAATGTATATAAGTAAACAATTACTAGAAAAAGAAGTCTTTGTGGAATCCCCAAACAAACAATTATGATATGGCGACCTTCAAGAAAAGAGCGTACTCATTACTTAAACGTCGGCAACGCATTTGTGATACTCCTGGTGTTGCGGATGCCCGTGGGCGGCAGTGATCACTTTCCATCAGGTGACCCACTTGCTCGTTTGCCTCCTCTTATATAAAAAAAAATTTTAATACGATATCCTTATTTTAAACTTGTATAAAATTTAACTTTTTTTTAAATTTCAGAGTTTTATCAATTAATTTTGTAATCATATAACATACTTAAAGTATTTGTTAATATGACTATTATGGTTTATTTTATTATGATTATTATGACTAAGTAGTAAATTTATGACGTCGATAAGAGTATAATATGTACCTACATCGAATAAACTGATTTGATTTGAAAAAACTGTTTTTAGTGAGTTTTGGTGCCACCGTGTTTTTTTATGACATTGGAAGTCAAACAAGCCGACGGATTTCCTGATGGTAAGAAATTCCGGCTGCCTAGAGACACCAAAGGTGGTAATGGTGCGTTGCCAACCTGAGACCGGGATGTTGGGCCTCGAGCAAAAAAGTATACCGGTTACCTTACCCTCCAAACCGGAAACGTCGTGACGTTATGGCGGCAGGAATAGGTAAGGCGGTGGTACCAATCCGGGCGAGTCGCTGCGAAACTCTACCACCTAGTCAGATGTCACGGTTTTGTGACGGGAAGCCTATGCTCGCCTTTTACGAGCTGCCTGGCAAAAGGAAGGCAGATGGTCTATTCTACAAAGGAGCCCGGATCAACACGGGGGGATTGAACTTCGTGTAAATTATGAGTTCAATTTTGTTCAGAGTGCACAAGTGAAATATTTTTGAAGAAATTAGTGTATCGTGTATTTCCTCGTTGCCGCCAAATCTCACTAAACATGCTTGAGGTGCTTTTTGACTTCTTTAATTAAGACCCTGACATGACTTATTGACAACTTTTGACTAATTATAATTGAATCCCGATTTTGCTAAATTTGATGCATATTATTTCTACTTGACTAATGACAAAATGTTAACGCGAAAATATATTTTTTTTAATTTGAACCTAATTTAAGTAACAAAATCATGGTTGCCGGGGAATATGTTTCGCCGTTTCTTCTCCCGACTGGCTAGGTTTGGAAACGGTGGTAGTGTACGGTAAATGGGACTAAAAATTAATCTACCTTTAAAATTCATTTATAATAAATTGTGAAACTCGTGTTTATAAATAAAAAAAGTGTTTATTAAAAATGTAAATAAGTGCTGCGATTTAAATGTACATTTTTATAGAAATGTGTATATTCTTAAAATTTAACTAAATAATTGCACAACACAATGTGGTAGAATATGATGTATTCTTAAATATCTTTATAACAACTTTTTAACACACATATTCTGCAAATAAATAATTTTCATTTCATTTCGTTTCATTTCGTTTCATTTAATTTCATTTCAAAGAAAGAAAAAAAGATCTATTTTCTAGTAAACTGCTGTCACAGAATAAATGATTCACAAAAAGCGCACTCAAGTATAAAACACAAAAAAACTTGTATTTTAAGGTGTAACATGTGATTAAGTTTAATGTTTTAATTTTTTTTTATGTTATAGGGAGACAACAGGCAGACGGATTTCCTGATGGTAAGAAATGCCGTCGCCTATAGACACCAAATGTGGTACGTAATGGTGCGTTGTCAACCTGAGGCTAGGATGGTTAGCCTCCTGCGTAAGTAAGTAAA
>NJDD01002588.1:134447-176070 GCA_002245505.1 Calephelis nemesis
TTAACTTTTTTTTAAATTTCAGAGTTTTATCAATTAATTTTGTGATCATATAACATACTTAAAGTATTTGTTGATATGACTATTATGGTTTATTTTATTATGATTATTATGACTAAGTAGTAAATTTATGACGTCGATAAGAGTATAATATGTACCCACATCGAATAAACTGATTTGATTTGAAAAAACTGTTTTTAGTGAGTTTTGGTGCCACCGTGTTTTATTATGACATTGGAAGGCAAACAAGCAGACGGATTTCCTGATGGTAAGAAATTCCGGCCGCCTAGAGACACCAAAGGTGATAATGGTGCGTTGCCAACCACAGGCCGGGATGTTAGGCCTCGAGCAAATGTAAGTTTACCGGCTACCTTAGCCTCCAAACCGGAAACGTCGTGACGTTATGGCGGCAGGAATAGGTAAGGCGGTGGTACCAATCCGGGCGAGTCGCTGGAAAACTCTACCACCTAGTCAGATGTTACGGTGTTAGTGACGGGAAGCCTATGCTCGCCTTTTACGAGCTGCATGGCAAAAGGAAGGTAGATGGTCTATTCTACAAAGGAGCCCGTACCAACACGGGGGGATTGAACTTCGTGTAAATTATAAGTTCAATTTTGTTCAGAGTGCACAAGTGAAATATTTTTAAAGAAATTAGTGTATCGTGTATTTCTTCGTTGCCTCCAATTCTCACTAAATAGGCTGGAGGCGCTTTGTGACTGCTTTAGTTAAGACCCTGACATGACTTATTGACAACTTATGACTAATTACAATTGAATGCCGATTTTGCTAAATTTGATGCATATTTCTACTTGACTAATGCCAAAATGTTAATGCGAATGCCAATACCAAATTTTTTTTGTTTAAATTTAAACCTAATCTAAGTAATAAAATCATGGTTGCCGGGGAGTATGTTTCGCCGTTTCTTCTCCCGACTGGCTAGGTTTGGAAACGATGGTAGTGTACGGTAGATAGGACTAAAAATTAATCTACCTTTAAAATTCATTTATAATAAATTGTGAAACTCGTGTTTATAAATATATAAAATGTTTATTAAAAATGTAAATAAGTGCTGCGATTTAAATGTACATTTTTATAGAAATATGTATCTTCTTAAAATTTAACTAAATATTTGCACAACACAATGTGGTAGAATATGTTGTATTCTTAAATATATTTATAACAACTTTTTAACACACATATTCCGCAAATAAATAATTTTCATTTCATTTCATTACATTTCGTTTCGTTTCATTTTGTTTCATTTCATTTCTTTCTTTCAAGAAAGAAAGAAAGAACTGTTTTCTAGTAAACTGCTGTCACTGAATAAGTAATTCACAAAAAAACGCACTCAAGTATAAAACGCAAAGAAACTTGGTGTTTAACTCTACCAAGTCCTGCAACGACTTTCCCGGACATACAGGCACCACCGCCTTACCTATTCCTTCCGCGAAATGACAATGCTCGTTATTGTCGTGTTTCGGTTTTAGGGTAGGGTAGCCGGTTTACTTACTTACTCAGGAGGCTGACCATCCTAGCCTCAGGTTGACAACACATCATTAGGTACCACGTTTGATGTCTATAGGCGACGGCATTTCTTACCATCAGGAAATCCGTCTGCTTGTTATCTCCCTATAACATTAAAAAAACTTGTATTTTAAGGTGTAATCTAACATGTGATTAAGTTTATTTATTTATTACACTTTTTTTTGATTAAGTTTAATGTTTTAATATTAAATGATAATCAAGCACATATCTTCCTTTTTCGTTTTGTGTTCGTGCCAGGTAGCTCATTAGAGGCGAGCATTATTTAAAAAGGATCATTACCAATAAGACCAGTGATGGTAGACTGCCATGCTGTAACTCGTCCTTGTAGTGATATTCCTGCCTTCATAATGAGTGGCATGTTCTGGTCTGGAGGATGCATACGGTGATACCCGGTAGCCCAGCACAATAATTGGTATAACACCTAGGCCCCAAGACCCAGTCCAGTCTTATCACAAAAAAATACATTTCCTGATATTAAAAAATACATGATAAATGTGGCCTCTGGTCTAGCAGTTCAAGTGTTGGACTTGACTGCATGTGGTCTCGGGTTCGAACCCCTTGTCGGGCAAAAAACGAAAATTGGATTTTTTCAATTTTCTAATGAAAAAAAAAACGTTGCTCGGGATTGGATATGTGTCCGGTTGGCGATAGGTCTTATTGTCTTCGGCTAGTCGTAGGTGCATTAGTTGTGCCTCTGCCTACCGCTTTGGGGATATGGGCGTGAAGATACTTTACTTACATGATAAATATGTGCAATGCAGCTAGCGGCCTGTCAACAGCTGATTGCCTACTAGCGAGTGACAAATTCAACCTAAGTTTTTTCAAGAGGGAGGCCGCTAGAATAAATAAATGAATCCCCCTTGACATGTTACATGGATTGGATCTAATTCCAAAGTGGGCAAATTGTATGTGTTATTGCTAGGTGTTAGTCAACGATTCTGATGCATTGAGATACTTGAATAGATACCAGGTAAATTTAATAAATACTCAAATTAGATAATGCATAATTTTAATTTTCTAATAAAAATAACGTAGCCCTTGATATGTGCTCGGTTGGCAATAGGCTTGCCACCTATCACATTGTGGGATTTAATGTCTTCTGCTAGTTGTGGGTGCCTTGGTTGTAGCTCTTCCTACCTCTTCGTGGATATGGGCGTGAAGATACTTTACTTCTACAAATAAGTTTAGTATCTTTTGTTTTTTTACAATAGAAAATGGCGTCATTGTGTGTATAATCTGATGACTTTCCGATTTCGATGCGGATTTTTTAAATTAAAGTTGACGTGGACGAGATGATTCTAAGATTATGTTACATATATGTTTAGTCGGGGGTTTAAAAAATATGTTATTTCTTAAAAAAAAACAATTAGCTTTTATTTTACTATTATTTTAACTTACTTTTGCTCAAGGCCTAACATCCCGGCCTTAGGCTGGCAACGTAACATTAACCACCTTTGGTGTCTCTAGGCGACGAGAATTTCTTACCATCAGGAAATCCGTCTGCTTCTTTGCCTTCCAATACCATAAAAAAATATTTTTATGGAAGGCAAAGAAGCTGACGGATTTCCTTATGACAAGAAATTCACGCCGCCTACAGACACCAAGGTGGTAATGATGTTTCCAACCTGAAGCCGGAATGTTAGGCCTCGAGCAAAAGTAAGTTTACCAGCTACCTTACCCTCCGTACCGGAACACGTCAACGGCAAGCACTGACGTTATAGCGACAGGAATAGGAAAGGCGGTGGTACAAATCCGGGCGAGTGACTGCGAAACTCAACCATCTACCAATTTGAATATGACAGCGTTTCATAAAATATTACATGAAAATCTTTTTAATTAACTTACTCACTCTAATTGGACGTAATACTTATTATTGTAATCTAACTCGGGTGCTAATTAGAATATATTATAATACTAATTTCACTGTAACTAAATTTCACTGGCAACACTGAGTGCAAACTTTGCTATGAAATGCATCGCAAGCGTACAAGTTTGCTTTGCATTATTCAATTGAATAAACCATTTTAGTTTGAAAGTAATTAGCCGTACTGAATTTGTAATAAAACTGAAATGAAATTTCAATTTATGCTTTTTAACTTTTAGCTCGAAATCCTCAAGCATCCAGACCTAACTTATTTTTTTATGACATTGTAAGGCAAACAAGCAGACGGATTTCCTGATGGTAAGAAATTCACGCCGCCTAGAGACACTAAAGGTGGTAATGGTGCGCTGCAAACCAAAGGCCGTGATGTTAGGCCTCGAGCAAAAGTAATTTTACCGGCTACCTTACCCTCCGAACCGGAACACGTCATGACGTTATGGCGGCAGGGATAGGTGAGACGGTGGTACCAATCCGGGCGAGTCGCTGCTAAATGAAGGTTGTTAAGCTGAATGGTAATGTCAGTACGTATTATAACTTGGGATTGTACCTAGCAGCAGATAGCAGTAACTTGGAAGGTATCAAGATGTGTCAACTATCGCTGTATAATGTATTTATAATTTTGATGGAAAGTATGTGGAATCTTTTTTACGTGATAAGATTGCGAACAAGCCACTTCTATTGTTATGGGAAGAGATAACTGTGGCCTATACATACCATTGATGTTGCAACTGCATTACTATCTTGTGGCCAACGTTTTAGGCCCATTATGCAAGTCTATCGGCTACACTATCCTCCAGACCTAAATAGGACATTATCATTTCGGCGACAGGAATAAACAAGGCGATGGATCACAAGCTGAACGAATTTTGGGTCACTCATTTCATAGTTAAGACAGGCATCTGTCAGTTCAGCTAGGTAACACTAGTTTTCAGAATGCTGTACAGCAGTGTGTTCTAATTAGTAGCACCGACTTATATATTCTTGCCATCATATTCTATCATAACATTAAATAAAAGGACTCGAACCGTCACACTATTTGGCATGGCTATGGGGAATCGAATCCGAGTCTCCCGGACAGGGCTTGAAATAACGGTATTTTTAGAAACTGGTAGTAACGACCTTGGAGCAATACCGACACTCTATACGTTATTTGTATTGTTAGTACTTGATTTAGTACCGGTACTATTGGTTTAATACAGGTACTGGTTCAATAATACCGGTCCCAAAAACGTATTTTTTTTTCAATCAAAGATATCTCTGTTCCTTCTTGACAAATTTTAACGATACCGATACATGAAAACGAAAATCGTCAACGGCTCCTCCCTATTACGTACAGGTGTTTATTGGGTTTGGTACAGGTAATTGTTAGGTATTGATATCATCGGTAAGAGTACAGCTGTCCACTTTGTTAACGGTATCCAGGTATCGAAATGGCAAGAACCAATACTTACCACCAAATGACCAGTACTTTTTTTGTCGGTTTCGAGCCTTGCTCGAATTTATTATTATACGCTATTATTTATTAAGTACTATACGCTTACCCCTCGGCCAATGAGATGATAATACAAAGCATATCAGTTATATGCTTATAGATTACTGAAAATTGGATTCCCGAGGCCCTTTACTAGATAGACTATGTAATCAATAATCAATCTACGAATAATTAGGTAATAATTAACTAATTAATTTGTTATTAGGTAACTCGATATTGGTCTAGCTTTGTGCTATGTCCATTATTATCTTAATATTAAGCGCAAGGCTATAATACTAGGTAATCTACTATTGAAAATGTTCAACAGCCCCTGCCAAAACCTATTTTTTATGATGTTGGAAGGCAAACAAGTAGATGGATTTCCTGATAGTAAGAAATTCACGACGCCTAAAGCAAAAGTAAGTTTACCGTTACCCAAGTACACCAAAGATGGCAATGGTGCGTTGCCAACCTGAGGCCGGGATGTTAGGCCTTTAGCAAATGTAAGTTTACTGGATATCTTAACCTCCAAACCGGAGCACATCATGATATTATGGCGGTAGGAATAGATAAGGCGGTGTTACCAATCCGGGCGAGTCGCTACTAATCTCTACCACCTAGTCAGATGTCACTGTATTAGTGACGGCGAGCCTATGATCGCCTTTATCAACCTGCCTGGCAAGGAAGGCAGATGGTCTATTCTGCAAAATAGCCCGGACCAACACGGGGAAACTAACTGCATACCATTTCGATCACGTCGTCTTTTATATATTTTTTTTTATTAAATTGGTATTACCGCTTTACTATTCCTGCCGCCGTTATATTTCTTGCTGTTGACGTGTTTCGGTTAGGAAGATAAGGTAGCCTGTAAACTTATTTTGCTCTAGGCCTTTCAGTCTCAGCTTGGCAACGCATCATTGCTATATCGTGGGCTTCATTTTCAAACCTTGTAACTCCAAAATTTTCAAAATGTTGATTTTAATTAAGTACCTAAGTAAGTCCATTCATTTAGTCATGTTACATATAGTTACATATTACTTTGGTACATATTACTTTGGTCCCCACACTAGGTAATCCTGTATCGCGGGGTCCCAAACACATATCACATTAACAAAGTTCAGCACTACACTTAGGTTCTTAAACTATTACAAATATAATTGTGTTACCATGTTATAATATGATATATTAGTCTTTAAAATATATTTTAAAAAAAGTTTAAAATATATGTGAAAGTGGGTAAATATATATGTGTAACTATTATACATTCAATTATGTTTAGTAAAACAATATAACATTTTATACATATTATAAGGGATCAAATATGATGTGCACATAAATAGACAATATACATATATACAAATAATAATGTACGTATTCCTTATATATATTTAGATATTTAAAATGTTTACAGTGTGCCAATTCAATAGAGTAATTACCATGACAATAAGAACGGGTTCTATAACAAAGAGATCATAATTTTTTCTGTTTCTTCGTATGAAAGTCCCATGATCCATACATGCAGTTTATTCTTAGCCTTAGTTTATGTTATCAAATAGAAATCATGTTTACAACAAACACAAGCTTTTATAATATTTGAATGTAAAAAAGTTGGTTGTCTTTTTTTATTGTTACTTATTTAATAAAACAGTTTTTCTTCCCCCTGTAAAATTTTACCAAATGGAGATACGTAGTTTGAAAATTAAGCCAGCGATATTTAGACGACTAGGCCGAATAAAGACATACAAGCGTCGTATATTTCCTACAGTCAAAAAATCGGTCTGCTTGTTAGCCTTATAAAAAAACGAAAAACATTATATCATTATTGTGTCCATAGTCGAGTAGTATTAATAATAGTAGTAGTAGTTTTAAAATTAAAACCCCCGTGTTGGTCCAGGCTCCTTTGATAAATAGACCATCTGCCTTCCTGTGCCAGGCAGCTCGTAAAAGGCGAGCGAAGGCTTACTGTCACTAACACCGTGACATCCGACTAGGTGGTAGAGTTTCGCAGCGACTCACCCGGATTGGTACCACCGCCTTACCTATTCCTGCCGCCATAACGTCATGACGTGTTCCGGTTCGGAGGGTAAGGTAGCCGGTAAACTTACTTTTTCTCAAGGCCTAACATCCCGGCCTCAGGTTGGCAACGCACCATTACCACCTTTTGGTGTCTCTAGGCGGCGGAAATTTCTTACCATCAGGAAATCCGTCTGCTTGTTGCCTTCCAATATCATAAAAAAAAACTGCTTTTGATTTTAATCAAAGTATCTTCACACCTATATCCCCGAAGAGGCAGGCAGAGGTACAGCCATTGCACCCACGACTAGCCGAAGACACTAAGTCCCACAATGTGATAGGTGGCAAGCCTATCGCCAACCGGGCACATATCCTATCCCGAGCAACAGTTTCTTTCTGTTGCCCGACCCAAACTTCAATCCCGGGACCTCATGCAGTAAGTCCAACAACTGAACTGCTAGAGCACGCTTAAAAATATTCTTAGTGGACAAAGTCAAATGGGTTTCGTGAAATTATAAATATATTTCGCCATTAGACATCCGATATATTAGCGCGTTCCCAAACGGAACCACAAGCAAGCTGGTCTGATGCCAACAGATCAGCGTATTGAAAGACCAATCAAACTGAGACTCTCGGTAAACTAAATTGCTGAATCTAGAACACCGTCGTGAAGTTGATAGTCTTTGTGTTTTGTGCAGTTTGCACTTCGTAAAGTGTGCCTCCAGGACACTTTCACTTCACACTTCTTAGATTTAAATCTTCTAAGAATCAATGTGTGCAATAATTAGTTATGGTTTTTGACCGCCTCGTTGGTCGAGTGGCTAGCGTACTCGCCTAACTGCATCGACGAACCGCGAGGCTTGGGTTCGATTCCCAACGGGGGCAGGTATTTGTGGAATGAACATTTAGATGTCCGAATTTCCGGGTCTGGGTGTTTATTAAATTTATTCTGGTATCTATTGAGGTATTTCTATGTATTACAATCGTTGACTAACACCCACATAACACAAGCATATAATTTGCTTACTTTGAGGTTAGATTCAATTTGTGTAACTTGTCCAGGGATATTTAAATTTAAATATCTATTTTAAATGGTTTTTCAAATGTTTTAAAGCCATTCATGACGACATGTTCAGTATATTAGGGGATTCTGCTCTGTCTTATTCATTCGTCAAAAATTGAGAGAGACGGGGAAAGATGAACACCTGAAAGGCCTATGATGTCCACTACTGACGAAAGTATTGAAAAATAATTTGATTTAATTATGGGTGACCGCGTTAATTCACGGTTTAGAAATTAAAAATTAGAAATCTGGCCGAGATTATAGACATCTCTTATGGATGACCCCAAAATATCATAGTCATCGAATTGGATTTCCACAAAGTGTCTGCGAGGTGGGTTACGCAACTGCTTTGAGTTGTACAAAAAAGGACGTGATTGACTATTTTTCCCCGTGTTGGTCCGGGCTCCTTTGTAGAATAGACCATCTGCCTTCCTTGCCAGGCAGCTCGTAAAAGGCGAGCAAAGGCTCACCGTGACTAACACCGTGAGCTGACTAGGTGGTAGAGTTTAGCAGCAACTCGCCCGGATTGGTACCACCGCCTTACTTATTCCTGCCGCCATAACGTCATGATGTGTTCCGGTTCGGAGGGTAAGGTAGCCGGTAAACTTACTTTTGCTTTACTAACATCCCGGCCCCAGGTTGGCAACGCACCATTACCACCTTTGGTGTCTCTAGGCAACGTGAATCTCTTACCATCAGGAAATCCGTCTGCTTAATTGCCTTCCAATATCATAAAAAAATACTATTTCACGTGACTGTTCGGAATTATTTGAAACCGATGCAAATTATTTTTGGAATCGTTTTGTTACAATACACGAAACATGGGTTGATTTCTGTTCGCTAAAAATAAATCAACAATTAAAACAGTGAAGAAGACCATCAGATCTTCACCACTATCCATTATTACTCTCCAAAAAGGTTTTTTCTTTTTTCTTTATTTCGACATGCCAACAGCAATACACACACAAATTACAATACAACACTTAAAAATACACAAATGTTTGTATGTATGCCAATAAAAGGCATGCACAGCATTCTTAGTAAAAAATAATAATATTAGCCATCATGTTGCTGGTTAGGGCGATTTTGTCAGCTGGTTAGGCAGGTTAAGGCGATTTTGTCGGAAAATAAGGTTACATTAGCTTCAGTATTGTTCAATACTTTTTGAAATCCGTCTGCTTGTTATCTCCCTATAACATTAACCCTAGAAGCCCAATCATATTTCACTGGCTATAAAGCCCAATCATACGTAAAAATGACGTGTACAATAAAAATCGTTGTATTTTTCTATTCTCTTTAGGCTGTGAACTATTTTTGTACGCGTTATTAAAAACATAGTTTCAATTAATAAATGAAATACTTTTAATGATAATTATACTATTTATTAAGACAATCGAAGCGCTTTAGTTGAAATTGGACGGTTGGATAATTTTGTTTTATAGTTAAATTCGGACAGGGATTCGACGTCACAGAATTCCGCTGGCGAGTGATCTCGGCGCCGCTCGGGGGTCCTTATGGTGGCAGGAATAGGTAAGATGGTGGATCTCTACTTGGGCAAGCTGCTGCACAGCACTCTACCACCAATGAAGTTGTTACTAATGACCTACATTTTTTTATGATATTAGAGGGCACACTAGCAGACGGATTACCTGATGGTAAGAAATTTACGCCGCCTAGAGATACCAAAGGTGGCAATTATACGTTGCCAATCTGAGGCCAGAATGTTAGGCCTCGTGTAAAGGTAAGTTTAACGGCTACCTTATCCTCCGAACCAGAACACATCAACAGCAAGCACTGACGTTATGGTGACAAGAATATGTGAGGCGATGGTACCAATTCGGAAGACTCGCTGCAAAACTCGAACACCTAGTCAGATGTCTAGGTGCTAGTGACGGTAAGCTTAATCTCGCCTATTACGAGCTAACTGGCAGAGAGGCAGATAGTCAATTTTACTTAGCGAACTCGGACCAACCAGGGTAAAAAGCTAAACAACGCCTGGGTTTCAAGAGCTGACTAGTTTAAAAACAGATGAACTGTAAGTCTTCTGGGCTTTTTTACTACTACTTGTTAACGAGTTGTTATCATGTTCCGTAATCTTATTAGTCTTGTTAATCTCACAATATTTTCAGTATTTTTCCTGCTGCCATATCGTCAGTGCTCGCTATTGTGATGCTCCTTGCTACCTGGCGACACACAAGTAGCGTTTTGAATGTCTGTAAGTGTCGGTTGTCTCTGACTGGTTATCTTCACGCCCAAATACAGCGACTCAACCGAATTGGTACCACCGCCTTACCTATTCCTGCCGCCATAACGTCATGACGTGTTTTTATTTTGAGGGTAAGGTAGCCGATAAACTTACTTTTGCTCGAGGTCTAACATCTTGGCCTCAGGTTGGCAACGCATCATTACCACCTTTGGTATCTATAGGCGGCTTGAATTTCTTACCATCAGGAAATCCGTCTGCTTGTTTGCCTTCTAATATTATTTAAAAAAAGTAAGTAATGATCTTCACGCCCGTATCCAAGAAGAGGTAGACAGGTACAAGCAAGGTATCCACCACTAACCGAGGACATTCTCACCAGGCTCTACCATTATTTTAATAAATGGTAAAATGTTACCACAAGTCATTAATATCATACGTCAAATGTTAATAATATTTCTCTAAAGATGGATTTCAAGCAATCTAGATAGCTGCGTGTCCACCGGCCTATCCTATACCTAATTACCATATGTATCCTGTCCACAGATATGTTATTGGCAAGCGATAACATAAAAATAGATCAAAAATATCAATCTTGGACAGCAAGTTTTGGATTAGTATTGATTATTAACATTGGCCGTTAGTCATTATCATAAGCCGCCATTAAACTCCCCATACATAAATCTCTATCAGAATTTTATTGAGGTGCTAAAAATTTTAACTTTCATGAATAAAACATTTAATTTTAGCTTTGCAAATAAAAAATGTCTCGTCGCGACTCATTCACTTTTAAGTGTTGGACTTTTTACTGGCGTTTTCCTTTATTCTACAAGATTACATAATTTGCAAATTTGAAATACACATTTTGATAGTGGCTTTCTGTTGCGTTTGATTTGTAACGTTGCTTATTTCCTGTATACGTGATGCCAAAACTTTGGACCCGTTTTTACAAAAATTGCGTGGACGCATGAGCATAAAATTTGGCACACTTATATTTTATGTGTAGGAGAAGTGCAGAACGCTAATATTTTTCAATAATGCTTATAAAGAACATTCAATCAATAAAAAAACATTACCCACACTACCATGCATTTGACATACACAAACAAATATATTGATGATAACTATAAAAGATCACAGATGGCGCACTAAAAAGTTTGGAAACAAAGTAGATGGTCTTGAGAAATGAAGATGTCGTTCTTATCAACAAGATATTAAAATTTATTATGGTCAAATTTCGATCGACAGGCGACCACTGGTAATAATAAATGCAAAAGTGTGTATACATAGATGTGTGGAAATTGAATATATCCTAAAAATATATACTTATAAAGCATGTCCTGACTGACTGATTTATCGTCCCCGAGCAAAAACTGTAAGAGTTCCAAAAAATTTGGTATCTAGGGTAATTTTATTAAGTAGACACCTACCAAGGACGGAATTTTAGAAATTCTCCCCCTAAGGGGGGGTTGAACGTTTGTATAGAATACCATCGTTTTCTAAGTTAGAATACATGAAACTTTATTTAAAAAAAATTACATTAAAAATTAGTAATAAATTACATTATAAAAGCTACTTATTAAAAATTAGTAAATACGTATTTATGCGTTTCTAGAAATTCAACCCCTAAGGGGGATCTAGGGACCGAAAGTTTGTAGGAGAATCCTTATTAAAAATAACGCACCGGAGGACGTAGTGTTGGACGACCTCCCACCCGGTGGACTGATGACATGGTCGTAGCGCTCTTTGAGGAAGGCCTATGTCCAGCAGTGGACGTCCTCCGGCTGATGATGATGATGATGCGACAATCGTAATTTTTTTGTTACTTCTTATGATAAAAATATTTTACGGAAACCTCGGTGCTCGAGTCTCTTGTTTTTTTTTAGATCTTGGAAAGAGACACAAGCTACTCTGTATCCCTTTAACTAATAGGGTCATTTGATATGCGAAACTTCAAGCCTCATCCACCTCTCTTCTCGATCTTGACCCAGCTCCCAGGTTCAGTCAGGCATTTAAAAAATGTGTTTTTAATTTTATAATAAAACAACCGTTTCCGAAAAGGCATATAGGGATAGGCTTGCCATCTATAATATTATGAGACGTAGTATCCTCGTTTAGTCGCAAGTCATAAAAATAAATAAAAAAATCTGTGTAGTAGATTTTTTTTTAACTAAACCAAAGCATAACTTTCTAGCAACATATAATTGAATCGCTTTGTTACTATTTTTTCATTATACATAGTCATGATAATGTAAGGTTTCTAAACATGTTTCATACAAATCTGTTTAGGTATATGAAAGTTAAAATTAGTAAAAAAAGAAACTATCTATTCAAATGTATATATCTTAGAAGCAAGCAATTTTTTGTTTGTTGAAACAAAAGTCATGGTTATTTTTCTAGCATAAGAAAAAAAAGCAGACGAGCTTTCTATAAGCTCAATTATTATATTAACGGTATGCAAAAAAGTAATTTTTAGTTCAGCAACTCTAAAAAAGTGGTGAGCACTGACATAATGGCTAAACAAAATATAAAAATAATTATCTAGGTGCTTGTAACACGACAAAACTAAAATATAGTCAGCATTATATATGTGAACCCCGTATCATGTAATAGTGATACATAGAACACACAGATAGTATGTAGTGGCGTTAATAAGTGAAACCGTAGCCATCTCAGTCTATTGACAGGCTCTCAGATGGCAAAGCCGAATTGAATTTAGACCTACCAAGTTAAATATGCAATACCTTTATACGGAAGCAGGAATACTATCCAGATACGACATTGTACTACGATTTCTGCTTAATAAAAGCTTATAATTAGCCACTCTCTGCCTATTTTCAAAAAGCGATTGAAACAATAGAATAAAATATTATAACTATTGTTCACCATAATACACCAAAAAAAGTACATTAAAAATAAAATTTACAAAAGTAGTTATACACGAAGGCTGCCTTATCGCCAAAGCAGCGAATTTCGTCCAAGTAACCATATGTTATGAAGATATAATCAAAGAAATATTGCACGATTAAGAATGTTAGTCTTATTTTTATTATTTGTAATTATTTAAATTATATTGACTTCTACTGTTTTATCACAGATTTCTATTTTTACCTTGGCTGGAAAAAATCTGTATACCTATAGATGAGCCTACATTTTGTTCATTTCTATTTGCCTATGTATTATATAAAAAATGTGCGCAAAGAATAAAATGAATAGACATTAATGGATATGAATATAAAAACAGTGGTAAAACTAAATCGGTACATGAAACATTTTTTTAACATACGATATAGGACCGAAAGCGAAGGATAATACAATTTTGACTGTTTATTTGTTTTCTTTTCACCCAAAAATTACTAAACGGACTATTACCAAATTTTGTGCTCCAGTAGTTTACAGTTCAATATTTACCTACCCACCATAGGATACCTTTGACTTCGAGAAAATCTTTTATATCCATCACAAACCATGAACAATCACTTCCATCTGTATACGAAGTCGCGATCAAAAGCTAGTTTCAAATATTTTTATACAGTTTCGATGACGTAAGTTTATTTTTAAAATTTTACAAAATTAGCCAACCGATTCATTCTTGGAGCATCTTTAGGGCTTTCTTTGAATATAAGAAAACTGTAGAGCAGTGAATTCTGTAAATAAAAAATCTTTAAAAATATTGATCTAGGTGACTAAAAATAAACAACAGAATATATTTTAAGCATTTTTTTTTAATTTTTGACTGTCTATCTATTTTTCGGTAGTGATTCACGCTTTCTACTAAACCGATAGCAATGAAGTTTTACCGGCAGGTATCCGTGTTGCGACGACGGTTATAGAATACTTTTTTAAAGGGGTTCCCCGTTAAAGGCCGGAAGTAGCTCATAAAAGACAAGTGGTGATTTATTTGTAACTTCCATCGTGACTCTGTGAAGACAATAATTGGTTGACATTCTGATTAAAATTTTACGCTTAGCGGTGGGAAGTTTTAGCTATATTTGTACAACTCTTTGTTCTTGTTTGCTACGTAACACAATAAAAAAGATAGTTATTGTGGAGTCTGATAATAGTAGAATCTGATAATTTTATAGTTAGTAAATTGTAGTACATTGTAATATTGCTTTTCTAATCTAAAAAACTTAATCGAAATCAATAACAACTATTTTATTCCTTACCACATTTTGATAAAACATGGCTTCGAGTTAATGTGGAAACTATACATTTAGTTAGTGATTAAATTGAAATTTATTTAGTATATATCCCAAGATGTGAAACAAACAAACACACTTTAATTAAATTAGAATTTGAAAGAGTTATAGCACCCCATACTTACAATTTTTGTGTAAAAATATTTAAGGCCCCATACTCAGTCAGCCAGAAGAGCCAATCATCGCGCTCCCCCGTTCCATGATTACTATGAATAATGGCGTTCTATAGTAAACGTCTTAAGCGACAAATCACTATTTTTGACACTATAAAATTAATGTGAAAAAAAAGTATAAAAACTGAAACACTTATCTTTTAGGTATAGTATTTATCTATGTTTACGTTAAATCTGGTGTCGATATTTTCATATTTGAAGTAGACAGTTGGGTTTTGATTTAAAAAAAGGGTTAACTTTTTGATTTTTTTGAGTGAAATGAATCGTGTTTTGGAAACACTAGTCTTATGAAGCATCTTCATATTAATCTTGTGTATTTTTGTCAACAAGATCCATGATTGCTTTGTATGAAAATAACAGTACACTGCTGACGTATTTTAGCGTATATGGCCCCTTAATGTGTTTCAATGTATACGTACTATCTACGCAAGTTCTACACTGTAGTCGTTTACGCTACGCCGCTACGAAGAGTGTAGATGCTTTCGTAGTAGTAGCATCATCTTTATTAAATTTGTACAATAAGCATCACAAATATCTAATGCCTATACAGTATTTTTAATTTCTGTTACAGGGTCATATATTTACGTTGCTTCTGTAGTTTTAAGTAAGTGATTTTTTTAAACTGTTTTTATATAGTGCAGATATTCTGGAAAATAAGGAGACATTTCAGCAACAAAATCCTTGATAGCATTGTCTGATGAAAATTATATTGAATTAAAGGATCTTCACGCCCATTTCCAAGAAGAGGTAGGCAAAGGCACAACCAAAGCACCCACGACTAGAATAAGATACTAAGTCCCACAATGTGATAGGTGGTAAGCCTATCACCAACTTGTCACATATTATGCAACCCCGGGCAACGTTATTTTTATTAGAAAATTGGAAATATACATTTTCTATTTGTTTTGTCGCCTGACACGGGGATCGAACCCAGGACCTCAAGAAGTCAAATCCGAAGTCGGACCGCTAGACTACAGACGAGACTACCACCTAGACTGATACAAGGTGCAAGTAAACAACTAATAGAAATTAACATGCTCTCTTTGCCAAGAAATCAATAAGTAAGTATTCTTTAAAATAGCCCCCACACCAACACAGTCTAAAGTAAGTTAGTTTGTTAGTTAATTTGAACAGCTATAAGTTGAAGGGTTCTCCCAAACATACAACTAAGTTACAATCCATCCCTCGTGCTTTATTACTTCGCTTCAAGTTATATAACTGTACTTACAACATTTACGACTTAGTGATTTATTCAAAATTCATGGTTATGCTATACAACATAAACAAAAAAAATTTAACAGCTGAATATGTTGTATGTTAGAGCTCATCTTATTTTATTCTAAGAAAATATTGAGTTATACATAATTCAAAAAAGCTAGAACAATAGCTTATTAAATAACATGTCTTGACTGACTGATTCATCATCGCCGAGTAAAAAAATTTTATTCTAAGAAAATATTGAGTTATACATAATTCAAAGAAGCTAGAACAATCTATACTTATAAAATAACATGTTTCGACTGACTGATTCATCATAGCCGAGTAAAAACATTTTATTCTAAGAAAATATTGAGTTATACATAATTCAAAAAGCTAGAACAATCTATACTCATAAAATAACATGTTTTGACTGACTGATTCATCATAGCCGAGTAAAAACATTTTATTCTAAGAAAATATTGAGTTATACATAATTCAAAAATGCTAGAAAAATCTATACCTATAAAAAACATGTTTTGACTGACTGATTCATTATACCCTCGTACGTTATACATTACATTACGTTATACCCTCTGACACGTCAACTGCAAGCACCGATGTTATGACGACAGATATAGGTAAGGCGGGGGTACCAATCCGGGCAAGTAGCTGCGAAACTCTACCACCTAGTCAGATGTCACCGTGTTAGTGACGGGAAGCCTATGCTCGCCTTTTTTGAGTTGCGTGGCAGGTAGGCAGATGGTCTATTCTGCAAAGGAGCCTGGACCAACACGGGGACGAAAAACCTAACACACTGGCCACAGATCAGCGACGCACCAATATCATTAATTAAGTATATATATCGTAAGCTACGGCTGTCTGTTATCATAAGAAGAGCCGTGTGTTTCTTCGCTTTCAAATAAAAAAGTGGGATAAACGCTGGGATGCTGATGGTATTGTTATACAGGTATAATCTTCATACGTCTATATTGTAAAATTTCTGCTCACAGAAATATTCAATGCTTTTAATACCGTCAATATTTTGGATGCGTCCATCGTTAGTGTCTACTTGACTAACAATGCGCAGTCGTTTTGTAAACGAATAATTGGGGGTACTCTAGAATATAAATTAATTGGGTAATACTGAAATCATTGAACTTGGTATATTTCAGCAGTCAGGCAGCCAATGCGTATTTATTTAATCTCTCTGCAATTATTATGTTTTTGTGTGTATTTTTGAAGGAGTTATGCAACATTATATTATCTTTTGTTTATATCCCATCTTCCACCTGTATCTGTTAGGTAATAGTATAAAAATATTTTATAACCGACATCGTAAATGAAAGTAAAAATGAAAATAAAAAAATATTTTTTGCTGAATATGTGTGTTAAAAAGTTGTTACAATGATACTTAAGCATACAAAATATTATACCACATTGTGTTGTGCAAATATTTAACTATATTTAAAGTAATTGAATATTAATTATGTACATTTTAACATTAAAAATCACAGCACTTATTAATATTTTTAATAGATATTTTATTTGTTTATATGTTTAATAAGCGTCATAAATTAATACAAATTATTTTAAAGATAGATTAATTTTAATCCTATTTACTGTACGCAACCAACATTTGTACAATAGAATCTACCAGGGAAACTTTATTAGATCCGGTTTAGCGTAGATTTAGCGGAAGAGCGTGAATCTTGGCCGTAAAACAGGTAGATATTTACAAAAATAATATAACAACACACTACGATTTATTATCTATGAAGTCATCAGATTCTACAGATTTCGATCTTGTTTATTGAATGACTATGCGAACAGGAGCAAAGAGTTTGATAAATATAGTTGACAATTCCTACTGCTAGGCGTAGTATTTTTATTAAAATGTAGACCAGCTGTTGTCTTAATGAGTAGCTCATAAGAGACTAATGATGATTTATTTGTCACTAGCACCGCGACTGAATTATTCAGTTTCGTTTCGTCGTAGGTAAGATTGATTTTGTTGTTATAGCTTCTAGATGTATTATGTATGTGTTCGTTAAAATTTGTAATTGGCTGTATGTTGAGGATTCATAGTTTTTATTCGCTTAAACTGCAGCTGTTAATTTTCTAATAAATAAAAAAATTACCGGTGACTTAGACACGTTGCCAAAGATTCAAATTATAAGATAGTGCTGCAGCGGTAACTTCAATAATTTCTTTAGTTACGATTGTTTCTTACAATCAAGAGCCGCCTGTCTAGTTGATTATAAAGAAGAAGAAGATTATTAAGAATAAATGATAACTTAGATCGAGTGGTACAAAATCCATCGATATAGCTAGTTCCAAATAACAATAAATCGTCATTCAAATTTTAAACAAACGTTAAGAAGACAAAAATGTGGATGGTGGTAGTTCTGCTGAGCAATATCTAAACCTATTTTAAATGTACGCTATCTTTTTCCAAACAAACAGAATGGAAAGAGACAAATCATTTTAGACATGTCAGAGTAGTCCAAATATGTCGACTTAAGACGTTTTTTCAAGTTTTTATCAGTTTTTGTGTAGTCTGTATAAATGTCATATACAAAATTATTATAGAGGTGTCTATTAAATTTATTTTAGTATTCATTTAAGTATGTTTATGTATAAGTATAATTGACTAACACCCATGACATAAGCACACAATTTGCTTAGTTTTAGGTTAGATACATTTGCCCAGGAATATTTATTTATTAAAATCTAACAGTCTGTATTTTGTCTCTTTATATTACTGTCATTGAAAGATGAAAGCGCTAATTTAAAGTTCATTTCCTAAGCGAGCAACAAATTTACCAACATTAAAGAATAAAATTCTCAATTCGATAATATTTTTACGATAATTTCAAATGTCAAGCTTATATTTAGTGAAAAGAATCCTCTGGGCTTCGTCCCCAGTTATTTGATTTCAATAAGCGAATAGAGAAATATCGCATTCAGGATACGTACAAACAGAAAAATATCTATACAAATATTTCATCGAACTAGGAAAGAATCTCTAATGAGGGAAAATATTCTTGAAAGGGAAACCCAGACGTATTTTAAAAATAAAATTCGTTGAAGATTCTTTATAAATTCTGGTGTTTCTTTAAACTAAATTTTAATAATTATATTCATTGTTTTGTACTGGAGGCTAAGAATTCGACAAGTCCGTGTGTGTGTGTTTGTGAAAGTATCTGTGAGTGTGTGTGTGTGGCATAGCATACTTTTTATCTAGTTCAATTTCACGAAAACTTTATTTTTTCCCATACGAACTGAACTGAACTAAACTAAACGAAGGCTAGTGCAACAGCTAATATTTAAAAAAAAAGCTAACGGACAATATGTATGATTCAATTACAAGTATACAGATCGTGACCAACCGTAAAGAACCTGTTTTCAAGTATAAAAAAATATTAAAATATATTAAAAAAAAAGATAACACATACAAAATCATGAATTCCAAACTCGATTTGAAAGCTTTCTCCGTTTTAGGAAGTCAAAGTAAAAAAGTATTAAATTATACTTTATTTAAAGTATATTTCTGTGTTCAAAGTGCATGGCATCTCATATTCTATCGAAAGTCTCCATCAACAATACCCACTGAGAACCGGTTCAAGCTATAGGTTAATCAATATTTACTTTATAAATATGGTATATGATTGTGGCTGGGGACTGATTACAAAACAATAGATTTATTCAGAACGAGCTGTTATTCGGAGTTTCGTATATAATAGTTATTAAACTTCGCCGTGGAAACTCGTCAATAAAATGTATATAAAAACTTTTCTATTTCAAAGCAAAAATTTGCTAAAATCGTTTCAACCGTATTGAGGTGGAAATCTACATCTATACATGTAATAAATCTAAAGAAGGGTCAATTGAAAATATTGAAAAAATAAATAGCAAGGGGTGTTACTGGATCGATACCAAACCCAAATATGTGATTAAAAAAATTGTCTGTCTGTCTGTCTGTCTGACTGTATGTTCAGGCTTCACGTTAAAACTAACAGTTCGATCTTGGGCATAAAATGGAATACTTTTTATCCTGGAAAAATACGTAGAAAAAAATCTTAATTTTTCAGTTTTATCACGCGAAGAACGACATCCGCGCGGACGGAGTCGCGAGCGGAAGCTAGTGTAACATAAAAACGTTTTGAATACTATTACATTATTATATTGGTACATATAATTATCATGTTGTTCATGAAAAAACAAAAAACCGCTGGAGGGCCTAGAATGTTCTTGCTTTATTCATAGGAAAGCAAATTAACTATTAGTGAAGAAAAAAAATTCAATAGATATCTAAGATGTTAATGTTGCATTGCCAAGATTGGACTGAAGTAAATTTCTTTACCCTATCTTTTCAAACGGAACATAATAATGATAAGCAATAACAATGCGGCAACAAGAAAACTCTATACCACCAAGTCGTAGTCTTTACGTTAATGATGGGTAACCATGGCTACAGAAAATCAGTTGGTTTATTTATAAAACCAGGAGCAAACGCTCCTGAAACAACCATGATATCTAAATAAGCACGGTAAATAGTACAAAGTAGTCTGATTCGGCTCCGTTTTTTAAATAAATACCTACAGCCGTGCGGTGCGTCAACACACGATAGGGCTATGCACCAGCAGTGTCAGATCTACCACCAATACCAAAATCTGCCTATTTGAATTTTGTGAAAAAATTTGTAAATTTTGTATTTTTTAAAACAAATAAAATCCGTTTAATGGATAGTAAATGTTAAATAAATTGCGCATGTGGTATTTATAATTACTATATTTCATAAAAATCCATCCTGTACAGCTCAAATCAAGCTCAAAAACTAATATTTTATTGTTCTTTGCGATATTTTTATACTTTGACCTACGAGTATTAAACCAAAAAAAAACATTAACAAATCGCACGCTTACCTATTGCTTACAAATCGAAAAGTGTGTGTATAGTGTATACCAGACTCGACAAGTGTAAGTGTAAACTCATTTGGCCGATTTGTATGGAAATAGAATACCGTGTATTATATGACCGTGATACTACTGTACAAGAAAAACCCCAAGAAATCTAACTTAACAGTGGACAAAATTAAATAAAGGTCAAAAAATTGATATTAAAATATAAAAAAGAGTGAGATGTGTCCGCAAAGGAAAAGCTCAGTAATTGTTGAGGCTTAGTCTGCCTCAACACTGATTTTCAGATGATATAAGATATTATCTAAGATGTTGTCTTTCTCTATCTCTTTTAATAAATGAACTTATTTTATTTGCATTATAATTCTACTGTATGCATATACTACAGTTTATTTTCACCGTTTTACACAGATATTAATTATCTATATAATATTACTATGTGACGCCAAAACTTTGAACCCCTTTTCACCAAAATTGTGCGGATGCAAGAGCATAAAATTTGGCAGATTTATAATTTATGTCTAGGAGAAGTGCAGAATGCTAATATTTTTCAATAATAATTCTTATAAAGTACATTAAATCAATAAACAAAACACAACCCACACTACCATGCACTTGACACACACAAACAAATATATTGATGATAACGATAAAAGATCACAGATGGCGCTCTAAAAAAGTTGTAAACTAAATAGTTGGTCTTGAAAAATGAAGGTGGCGTTCTTATTATCAAGATATTAAAATTTATTGTGGTTGAATTTCGACCAACGGGCGACCACTAGTACTATTTATTATCACAAAACTAATTGTTTTTCAAATTAAACAGAAATGTTATAAAAATTATTAAGAACCATTTGCAGTTGCTAATTGCAGCTTAACTTATAATGAATGGCTGAAATAAATAGCTATTATTTCACAGGTAAAACATGTAAACGTTTAATTGTACTGCATTAGGGGAGCGCTGGAGCGTTTGCCAAGTAACTTGATACAGACGGACCACTTTTACAAGCTTTAATTAAACGATAGTTATTTTTCGCGGTTTGACTCGCCTTTACATCATTGTTCAAGTTGAATAATTTTTTTTTTTTACTATAAATAAATAAATTATAAATATTCCAGGACAAGTTACACAAATTGAATCTAATCCTAAAGTAAGCAAATTTAACGCTTTTGTTATGGGTGTTAGTCAACGATACTAATACATAGAAATACTTAAATAGATACCAGAATAAATTTAATAAACATACAGACCCGGAAATACAGACCCCTAAAATTAATACATTAGTAAAATAATAATATTATTAATTGTATTAATAAATAAAATTGTCATCCAATTTCTTATGCATGCAACCAACCAACCGACCAACCAAAAGTAGCCCAGAGGTGAAACAAATTCCCTTGCAAAAGTTATCTTACCTTGCAAGTTAAATAAAAAATTGTAAAAGTAGACCGATCTTCGATTTGTAATATATTCTATTTCACGCTATCTAAATGACCATAAGTTACTAACTTGAGGCTATGATTTTAAGCCGTTTAACGGCTACAGGAACATGCGAGGCAAATACTGTCGCCTTAAAAACGTAGTAGACAACCACAGATGTTATCAGTGCGTTGCTGGTCTACGGTTAGCATGGTGCGTGCTACTCGTACTGCCTTCCCTACCATACCTACCTTCAAAGAACATAAACTAAAAAAAGAGTTGCCAAGCAAATAAAAAAAACGACGGGTTGCACTCCTAGAGTGCCGGCAAAAGTGAAAACTTGAATATTAACGTTGTGCTTTTTTGATATTTTGGAATGGTTAGGGAATAGTTTTGCACGAATTGCTTTAATTATCAGTATGAAAGTTCTATCATTTATGTGGTAGAACATAATATTCATTTACTGCGCTATCGTACACAAACATGACAACACGAAAATTCGCGCTAGCGCCCTACGTTGTGTTACGAAATTTCAGGTCACGTAATCTGACACGAGTTTAGAAATTTTTACCCTTTTAAATTTTAATTCAGTAACAAACTGGTCTGTCTGTAGCAGCTTTACTTATTGCAGTAATTCATGGGAACTCGTTAAAGAACTTCTAGCCTGCGCACGTAATATGACGTGTTCCAAGAATCAATAATATTTTTATAACGAGAATCACTTGAACATAAACCGCTTAAACTTGGTCATATTTCAACAACTTGCGTGTTTTACAACCACACATGTGTTTTACCACCAACATAGGTCACATACTATATTATATACTATATTTATTACTTTTAGGGGTTCTACATGGTTGGAAATACTGGTGTAAACATTAGTTTGCATCCGTCTGGACCGAATATTTAATCCAAAATAAATAATAATAAGATAGAAACAAAGTTTACTCCAAAGCCATCATTGTTGAAAGGTGTGTTTATAACCGTCTAAAATGGCTTTTAAGAAACCTTGTAGTTTGCACCTTGATAGTGTTTGGTGTTTCCATGTACCAATGAAAGAATGCCAACCACAAAATCTATCAGTTCGACTGCAATAAAAAACATACCTTTATGTAATGAACATAAATATAATATGTATTTTTGGGTCTTAATGCTTATTAAATTTATTTAGATATTTATTATATAAATATGTATTTTATGATATTAAAAGGCTAACAAGCAGACAGATTTCCTGATGGTAAGAAAATTCACGCCTAGAGACACCAAAGGTGGTAAGGGTGCGTTGCCAACCTGAGCACGGGATGTTAGACCTCGACCAAATTAAATTTACCAGCTAACTTACCCTCCGAACCAGAAACGTTAACGGCAAGCTTTGATGTTATTTTCCGCAGAAATAGGTGATGTCAATCCGGGCGAATCGCTGTGAAAACAGTAAAAAAGTTAAAAAAAACGAAAAAGTAAGTTAACACAGTAAAATAAATTAATAAATATCCATGGATAAGTTGCACAAATTGAATGTAACTCCAAAGTAAAAGTAATTTGCATATATGCTTATGTCATTGCTATTACTCAACAATACTAAGTCCCACAATGTGATAGGTGGCAAGCATATTGCCAGCCGGGCACATTTCCAATCCCGACCAACATTTTGTAATTAGAAAATTGGAAAAATCCAATATTTTTTTTGTTGGCCGACCCGGGATTCGAACCCGGGACCTCATGCAGTCAAGTCCAACACCCGGGCCACTAGACCACAGAGGCGATATCAAATTTATACAGGACAGTTATTGAATCAGGGTCTACTTTTTTACTGATTTCAAAAGGAAGAGGTTATTAAATATTAAATTATTAAAGAAGAAGAGATTAGACGAAAATGTATACATTAAGTTTCTTGTGTTGGTCGGGGCTTGTTTGCAAAATAGACCATCTGCCTTCCTGCCAGACAGATAGTAAAAGGTGAGAATAGGCTTACCGTCACTAACACCGTGACCGTGACTAGGTGGTAGAGTTTCGCAGCAATTCGCCCGAATTGATACCACAGCCTTACATATCCCTGTCAATATAATGTCAGTGTTTGCATTTGATGTATTCCGGTAAGGTAGTCAGTAAGCTTACTTTTGCTAGAGGCCAAACATCCCGGCCTAAGATTGGCAACGCACCATTACCAAATTCAGTGTCTCTAGGCGGCAAGAATTTTTCACCATCAGGGAACCCGTCTGCTTGTTTGCCTTCAAATGTCATAAAAAAACTCAAGACTACTAGTGGAATATTGATAAAATGTCTGTGGGAATACCTCGGAATCATGATGAAAGTGGTAATAAAAAATTAGTCAGTTTTTGCAGTTTTACACCTGCTCTTTAATTATTTATAAAAAACCGTTTTTTGGCTAAGTAATCGCGTAGAAGACATACATAAACTAATATTAAGGCCCATTTCAAAGGATAAAAAATTGGAATCAGTTTTTTGCAATTTCAAAACATGCTCTTAAAGTATTTCAAAAAAACCTTTTTTTGGCCGAGCAATCGCGTAAAAGACATTCATAAACAAGCAGTACTTTTTATAGGCCCATTTTAAATGACTGACACGAGAAGTTAAAACTTAGATATCAATAATTTTAAACTGGTGCTAAAATTATAGATATTCTGGATTGCACATTTCAGCCTCAACAATCGAGTCGGCCATTGTTTAACAAGAACAAACTGACTCTACGGAAATAGACTCTTGACCTACAAATCTAAATCACTATTATTAAAGATTTTTTCTATTCGCTAATTTAAATACAAGTGGGATTTCAAAGGCCTAGATTAGTGCTTCGTGCCGTCAGTGCTACTTATTGTCATGTTACATACATGCATACCTTCACGCCAAGTCCCTTACGAAGTAGTCAGAGAGTATCGAGTACCAGACCTCACAATCCTGACAAACCTGTCTAGCTTCCTTCACATTAATTATCCTTTTAATCAAAACACGCCGGTTTCGGAGACTCTTGACACCATATTTGGATAACATCCGAGTGATCCAATCGTGGAATGTCAACCTTGGTCTCCCTCGTTACCTATATCTATCCACATTTGCATTGTATATCTGCTTTGTCAATCTTTCATTTGTCATTCTTTCCACATGAAAAAACCAGAGGAGCATGCCCTTTCGCATTTTAACACCAACGTGGATATTCACGTGGATAAGTTAAACAATAAACTTATTATTGATTACCAAGCTAGCAAGAAACTTATGCTTGTAAGGTAAGTTTCTTACAAACTCGAAGAGGGAAATTGAAAAAGTAGTTTTTAAATTAAAGCCTCTTTTTCCGCTCCTATTAGCCGGAGGAACTTATCAACTTGTTAATCAAGCATTTAAGCGCTTTCTTACCAACTTGGATAAAGAAGGAAGTTGTAGGTTCGACTTCTGTATTTTTTTATGAATGTCAATCGATTCCTCCGTCATTTCTGAACCGATTTAAAAAAAACATTTTTTAATTAAAAGTACGTGCTGTACTTCGTAAGTGGTTCCAATGCATCCAAGTATGGATTTGATTATACTAACTTAGGGAAAACGAGGAAAAACATTTAAAAATGTCTGTGCTAAGGGTAATGTTGTGTATCTAGATGACTTCCGATGATGATGATGATGATGATGATGATGATAAAAAAACCGATTTCGATTTCAATAAATACCTATTGTTAAAATCGAAGTCGGTTTCAATCACTTTTACTACGCTTAAATTATAAACTACTAGCTGCCCGTTCCGGCTTCGCTCGGATGGTAATTTTTTTACCATAAATTGAGATATAAGCTATCCTATCTCTCAAGTTGGATCCAACTGCACATGGTGTGCGAATTTTATTATAATCGGTTAAGTGGTTTATGAGTCCATTGAGGACAAACATTGTGACACTATATTTATATATATTAAGATATTATTATTTAGTTTTCTTTCTTACCTCAAAATGCCTTACCGCCTCGTTGGTCGAGGGGTTAGCGTCTTGTCTAACTTTATGATCTAACTACGAGGCTCGGCTTCGATTCCGATGAATTCGGAATCTGCGTATCTGGGTTTGGGTGACTTTTTAATGTTTTTTTTTTGTGAATAAAAAAATAAATAGTTAATAGTAAATATCCCTGGACAATTTACACAAATTGAATCTAAACCCAAAGAAAACAAATTATATGTTTGTTAGTCAAGGATACTGATACATAGAAATACTTAAATAGGTACCAGAATACATTTAATTAAGACCCGAAAATGCAGACATCTAAATGTTCATCACACACATGCCTGCCCCCGTCGGGAATCGAACCCGAGCCTCGCAGTTGGTCTGTGTAGTTAGGCGTGTGCGCTAGTCACTCGACCAACGAGGCGGTTAATTTATCTATTTAAGTATTTCTAAATCTTAGATACGTTGAATAACATCAATAAAACAAGCATATATTTTGCTAACTCTGGGTTTAGATTCAATTTTTATAACTTATCTAGGGATAAATATAAAATTTATTCTAGTACCTTTTTAGGTATTTGTTTGCATTAGTATCGTTGAATAACATCCACAAGACAGGCTTATGATTTGCTTACGTTGGGGTTTTGGAGTTAGTTTCAATTTGTATTATATGTACAAGGACATACCCAACCAGGGTCAGGGCTACTATTTTGTCTCACGTTTTTGAAACATTGACTTAACTGCCCTAGAATACTGTGCAACAGCTTGGCCAGATTGGACCAGTTCTCGCCATTATCCTGTATTGTTGTGAAGATATGGGTACCTGGTGCACTTAGACACGAAACCCTTAATCTTGACCGTAGTGGATAGTTTCTACAGACGTTTTTTCACTAAAAATTAAAAAAACGAACGGGTTGCATGCCAGGAGTGGCGACAGAAGTGAAAACTTTTGAAATATTAACGTAATGCATTTTTCATATTTTGGAATGCTTAGGGAATAATTTTGCGCGAATTGCTTTAACTGTCAGTATGAAAGTACTATCATATATGTAGTAGAATACAATATTTCTTTATTTATTGCGCTATCGTACACAAACAAAACAACACGAACATTCGCGCAAGCGCCCTTCGCCGTCTAAATGAAACAGCAGGCGCAGGCATACATTTTCGCCGCGCCGTAGAAATAGAGGGGGACACTTCTACTCCTACACCGCGCCGCGTACTGTGTGTCCTGACGCGAGTTTAGAAGTTTCACTTCAAAAACTGAACATTTTTTTAAAGTGATAAACTTTGTCTATATTAAAAAATTCTTTTGCTGTGACTCAGTACTTGATAAGTGGATTTCGATTTGGTAACATTATTTTTATTTATTACTTACCAAAAATAAGTAATTAAATTGATGTAACTACTGCACCAAACCAAGACACCAAAGGTGGTAATGGTGCGTTGCCAACCTGAGGCCGGGATGTTAGGCCTTAAGCAAAAGTAAGTTTACCGGCTACCTTACCCACCGAACCGGAACATGTTATGACGTTATGGCGGCAGTAATGGGTAAGGTAATAAATGATTTTTAGTTTTAGCTTCAATAAACTAAGGTTAATTGGGCAAGTCTACCAGCTATGCTTCCCTCCAGACCAGAAACGTGTAAGACGCTAGATCCCTACCAAGTAAATTGCTGCACAGCATTTTACCACCAATGGACTCATTAGTAATGATGTTCGCCGTCTACGAGCTGTCTAGCAGAGAAGGAGATGGTCTATTTTACTCAGTAGACCAAGATTAATACGGGCAAAACCAACTTAAGCATAGTCAAAACTTAACACGTGCACTCTGTTAAAAAAGAGCACTATTTAAAACTACGAGAGTACGTAATCAAGCGTGGGGTAAAACTACCGCCACGCGTGGATTACGCTCCGATACTAGGGTTGCCAACTATTCTGTTTTTAACAGTGTTATACTCTTTTACGAACAAAGAAAAGCATACTAAATACTATTTTCGAACGAATCCGTTAATCCACTATCCAGATAATAATATTAATTATATACTACATATTATTTATACGTGCCATTTCTTAATAGGTTTGAAGTCAGTGCCAAGCTAATTTAATACTTATAATATTGAAACCGGGTTTTATTAACGTAGTTAGTTTTATTTCACACTTTGTAGTTTATTGCTGATATGATTTACTAAAATATAAAAAGTAAATATCGGGATAGATTAAAGTAAACGAAAAATGCTCATAAAATAAATACTTATGGGACCATTTGAATAAATTTTTTAGGGGAACAATTCGAATCATACAAAAACGAATTACGTAAAAGGTCCAGAAACCTCGGAGAAATTGGTGTACATACATACAAAAATATATATACCGGCCGAATTGAAAACTTCCTAGTTTTTTTTACTCGGTTAAAAATGATCTCATTTTTTTTAATTATAGTTACACTTATGGTGAGGCCAACGCGGATTTAAAAAAATAATGTAAAACTAATCATTTGTGCAAAACGCAATAGAAAATATGTATTTGTATCAATAAAGTAACAAAATACTGAAATTTTTTTCTCTCACCTAAATATACTTTTTTCATGGAATAAAAGTTGGTAGCCCTATCCGATACCTCCAATACCTCTCAATAATCGCCTTTGTTCAGCCTCTCGCTAATAATTTATGCTACTTTTTTAGCGCAAAGGACTCTTAACAGTGTTTATTTTTGTTATCATAGCTTTATGCACTGCTAATAAAGATAAGCTCCATAACTCCGGAGAGATTAAAAATTGACTAGCTTTTACCAATTTCAAATTTACTGTGATAAAATTGTTTTACTTATTAATTTCCATCTTGAATTTTTTAACCGATTTCAAAAAAGAAGGCTATATGATCGAACCCTATATTTTTTATGGATGCTGATAGATTTCTAAAAGTATTTTTAAGTTTCTTTTCCGTCACTACTAAAAGTATTTTTAAGTTTCTTTCTTTATTTGAAACAGCGTGTTTTCGAGGTGGTCCAATTACAGCAGAGAGATTGTTCCAGAGAAATCAAGGGAAATAGCTAACTTTTCTGTACCTAGACGACTTGAAATGAAATTGAAGTCGGTTTTGTGATTTTTTGCGCAGTAAGTGCTATTAAATTTATATTTGAAATTCTGACCTTTTTAAAATATTCCGTTGTTGTTAGTGACTTCAGTTATTAATTAATAGTTAATAAGGATAAAAGCTGAGACAGCTTTTAGACAAAATGTATTGCAGGTGTGTGCTATTACATGTGTTCACAGATTTTTGACCTTTTAACAAATTCACTAAAACATTAATCAATATATTATACATATTCAGTACAGGTACAGATATTAGCTAATTAACTAATTCAGATTAGATATAAATAATCAGGTTAGATATTTGCATACCAAAATGTGGTAGAATGTTTAGGTAACAGTAAGTATTTTGTAACAACTTTTTAACACACATACGAGTATTTCGCAAACAAATAAATTTTATTTCCATTTTTCATTAATAAAATTACTCACAATGAAATAAAATGTGGGTAAAAAAATACAGCAATTTTATAAACTGATAGCTATACAAGTAATACTCAATCTTCCGCATTGCAAAACGACAATGGCGAGTAAAAACGTTACTGCAATGCAAAGTAAGTTAATGTTTTAATATATTTAACTAGCTGTTGCCTGCGGTTTTGCCCGCGTTTTCACAGGAACCATATGTGTGATCGGGATCGAAAGTAGCCTATATGTTAATCCAGGTCACCATCTATCTGTGTTCCACATTTTAGATTCAGCTATTAGAGCGTGAAAGAGTATCAAACATCTAGACGTGTAACGTGCTAGACCTCTGCCTATCTCTTCGGGATTTTGGGCGGGAATGTATTTCTTGTTTCTACCAAAAACCGATTAACTGATAAACGCATTGTCTTCGGCTACATTCATGTTATCAACAACTAACTGCTACTAGCAAACACTGCAACTTTATAGTTTTTGCTCGAATAATGTCTGGTAAACCTTAATACGTACACTTATCTAAAGTGCGATACAAGGCTGATAGTACCTGGTTATGCGGGTTTACGGAACGTATTTATTGGAGTAAAAACGTACGTAAATAGTTGCTTCTCTGGAATTAACAACAACTAATTTAGATAGTATAAGTACTCTTGGAAGGAAACTAAATTACTAGGAATCATTATCATAGGAATAATTACATAATCATAGTTTTTGAGTAATTCGTAGAAAATTCACACACATACATACAAATATTTACTCCAAGTTCCTTACGGGGTTGGCAGAGAGTATCAAGTGCAAAACCTCACGGTCCTGGCTGACCTGTTGTCCCCCGTGTTGGTCCGGGCTCCTTTGCAGAATAGACCATCTGCCTTTCCTTTCTTGCCATGCAGCTCGTAAAAGGCGAGCATAGGGTTATCATCACTAACACCGTGACATCTGACTAGGTGGTAGAGTTTCGCAGCGATTCACCTGGATTGGTACCACCGCCTTACCTATTCCTGCCGCCATAACGACATGACGTGTTCTGGTTCGGAGGGTAAGGTAGCCGGTAAACTCACTTTTGCTCGAGGCCTAACATCCTGACCTCAGGTTGGCCACGCACCATTACCATCTTTGGTGTCTCTAGGCGACGTGAATTTCTTACCAACAGGAAATCCGTCTGCTTGTTTGCCTTCCTATAACATAGAAAAAAAACCTGCCTTACTTCCTCCGCATTCATTATCCTTTTAATACAAACAAGCCAGTTTCGGAGACTTTTGATACCAGCTTCGGTTAACACCCGAGCGATTTTATCGCAGAATGTCTATCTTGGTCTCCCCGTGTACCTACATCCATTCACATTCACGTTGTATGTCTGCTTTGTCAAACTTTCATCTGTCATTCTTGGCACATGGCCGAACCAGTGGAGCATGATTTTTCTCATTTTAACAACAACACTTTCTTTCAATACCACTCTTTCATGGATATCACTGTTACAAGTGCGGTCAGGGAGCGTATCACCACAGATTTTCCATAGCACTCTCATTTCGATCGCATTTATCCTACTCTCATGCTAATTCTGACATACCCAACTTTCGTTTCCATACGACAAGGTTGGGATAAATATGGAATTGTGAAAAAGTGGGTATAGCACTTTGACTCAAAACCTCGCTTTGAACTAGCTTACCCTGCGCTCCATTCACTCTATTACCTGCATACTCTTTCCTTTCTACATACGCGGTCCTTCCATCCCTGCTAAAAACACAACCAAGATATACAACTTCATTCACAAGAAATTAACAAATACCAGAAATAAGTTTGTATGAAGATTTCACTAATAGCCGCCATCTTGAATCCAGAAACCGATACAGTTTGTGACTCAAGCCGCTATAAGTTGGAGGGTTTCTCTAAACATATACCGCAAGTTACAATCTGACCCTGGTGCTTCAATTATCTTGTATCATGTCTAAAGTTAGATCTCGTCAAACATTCAAAACATTTCCACAGAGTAGATCTATTTCCCTTGAGAAACTTTACAATAATATTATGTATTGAAATAATAACGGACGAAAGTGTGTACTTATTCATTTTATATAATGCTAGCAGACCTGTTGAACTTCGTATTGCTTGATATTAACAGTCTGTATTTAAAAAAAATAAGGTATTGTTTTTTTCCACTAACTCTACCATTTCCCGGTTTCCCTCTTGATAAGAACCTTCCCCTCACAACATTTAACACAACAAATAAAAAAAAACATAAATGGTCCACCCGCTTAGGCGTGATACGATGGCACCGGGATATGTCAATTGTTTTCTTTCTTTTTCTTTCTTTACGTTTTACGTTTTATTTAGCCATTAGTGAAGTAGAAATTTTGCATCGAATTTTATATCAATTTCAATTAATTATAATTAGTCATAAGTCGTCAGCAAGTCATGTCAGGCTCTTGGGTAAAGCGGTAGCTCATTACACAAGCCCTGTAATGAGATTTGGCGGCAACGAGGAAATACACGATACGCTAATTTCTTCATGATTATTTCATTTGTGCACGTTCACTGAACAAAATTGTACAAAATGCCACCAAAATTGACTAATTTCACTCAATATTAACACGAAATTCAATAATTATGAAAAAACTGCGACCACCTTTTCTCTCGATGGCGAAAAACTTTGTCAATTGTTTTTTTATATTATGAGACTGTCTTCGACTAGTCGCAAAAGGCACTTATGACTAACCGAAGCATGTGTTTTGTAAAGTGCCAACCAGGCACACGTCCAATCCCGAGCAACATTCTTACTAGCAAATATGGAAAACTTTTTTTTTGTTGCCAGACCCGGGATTAATGATTATGAAGCTTAATTCATACAACTTATAAAACCTGTCATATTAATATTTTTGTAAAACAGTTTACAAAGGGTAACAAAATTTTAATCCTGCTTCATTACAGTAATTTAGTCGTGTGATTAATTTAAAATACTCTTCTCATAGCAGCGTACAATGGCGAACTTTAATTAAATAATGGGTATTAACCATTCACGAGGAATTCATTACCGAATATCAATTACGTGATTTAAACTTTTCGCCTAGTGACCAGGATGCTAAAATATCCAGACAGTCTTTATTTTTATTAAAACTGAAAATTCTTGACACAATTATTCATTTTAAAACATCAAGGGAGATCCTTTATTCAAAAAACTGAAAATTGTATTTGCTAAAAATCAAATAAAATGGATCCTTTTGTTTTTTTTTATTTTTGACATTTAAAAAAATTGTGTGTTTACTTATGTACACGCGTTAGAAGTTATACTTCTTCGGCGTAATAAGATAAAAATCTTTTTAAAAATTTTATCTTTTGCCTTATTTTACATTTGTAGTCAAAATGACACTAACCATAGAAATAAAGAAATATTGTGAATACAGTTGTCAGTTCTCACGCAAACATACGTAGATGTCCTTACTTTTACTTTGTTGGTACCTTTTTTTGAAAAACTAAAATGTTATCTATAGCTAACTTCATCATGTCGGTTTTTCGTGACGGTGTGCGCGCGCATCGTAAAAATTTACCCTCATCATTTTTTCTAACGCGCCAAAGGAAGTATAACTTCAAAATAGATTATAAATATTTTGACATTCTTATATTATGTAAAATGATTAACACAAAAATTTACAGTTTTAACTTTTTTTATATACGAGAAGAGTCAAACGAGCAAGTGGGTCACCTGATGGAAAGTGATCACCGCCGCCCACGGACATCCGCAACACCAGGAGTATCACAAATGCGTTGCCAACCTTAAAGGACTCAGTACGCTCTAAAACTACTAAAACGGAATTTAAAGATTAGCTTGAATACGATGTTTTGTTTTTTAAAATAGTAATAGTTTTTAATATTTTATTTGCAATAGAGTCATCTATTTAGGATCGCCTCTATAGCGTAGTGGTCTGTTGCTGGCGTTGTGTACATGAGGTATCTGGCTTGACTTCCGGGTCGGACAACTAAAAAAAATTCCACTAAAGAGAGCGTTGTCTGGTATCGGATAAGTGACCGGTTGGAAATGGGTTGGCTACTTATCACATTGTGGAAACTCAATACCTTCAGCAGAAGGTGGTCACCCTGGTTGTACATTTGCTTGTCATTTCGGGAATACGTCCGTTAAAATACTTAGTTTGTAATTATATTCCGAACTCTACGTATTTGAAGCGCAAAAAAGTTATTGTAATATATTCATAAAGTAAAGTAACGGCTGCAGGGTTGAATGCATATCTTACTCAATATTTCGGCTTAACTAGTGGTAGAAAAGAGCTTTAGAAATGCTTTAATATAACGTAAGTATTTTAAAGAAAATATTATATTATATTAATCGACTCTGTGGTCTAGCTGTTCAGGTGTTGGACTTGACTGCACGAGGTCCTGGGTTCGATCATGGGTCGGGCAAGAATAAAATTTGGTTTTTCCAATTTTCTAATATAAAAATGTTGCCTGGGATTTGATATGTGCCCATTTGGCGATAGGCTTGCCACCTATCACATTATGGGACTAAGTGTCTTCAGCTAGTCGTAGATGCCCTGGTGGCGCCTATTCCTCTTCGGTGATATAGGCGTGAAGATACTTTTTTTCATTATACTCATAGCTGATTGCATTTGCAACAATAAGAACAGAGAAAGAGTTAGACGAAAAGAAATGTTAGTATAAAAAGGTCGATATCGCTACCAGGGCAAGCTAATACACAACGCTCTACCATACGTGGTCTTCCTGGTAACGACCCATTTAACCACGCTGCTGCCTTTTCAAATAATACATGAAGAAGTCCATTTCTGCAAATAGTTACTCTGTGTGATGGAGAAGCTAAGTCTCATGTTAGTAAAAGCAATCAATCATGTAGATATAATTAGAATTCATTACAGTTTATACACAACATTTCAAGGTCAGATTGAATTTAACTTTGTTTATTTGAAACTAACTAACCTAACAGACGTTTTGCGGTCTTAATCATGTTAATATCATAACTGCGAAAGTTTGTATGTATGTTTGTCTGTTATTTTTTCACTCAAAAACTGCTGAACCCATTTTTGATAAATTTGGCACAGACATTGAGGGTAACTTGGACTAACACATAGGATAGTTTTTATCCCGAAGAAATATTTCTGTGGAACTACGCGAGCAACGCCGCGGGCAACGGTAAATTAACCTTACTAATAAATAATTAATAAATCAAACTTATAAATAACTTGCTGCACCGGCGAACTTCGTTACGCCCGTTCAGTTTACTTAGGAAAAATTAAAATATTGTTGTTCCTTTTTTGTACCCTATGTCCTTCTCAGGGTTCTTAACTACCTCGCCATTAATGTCAAGCCTATTTGGTTAGCAAACTACGACTTTCTTTTATACCTATATTATCTTTCGTAATTATGTATTCCTCAAGTTTTTTTGGTTTTTAAGATGTATTCTGCTATTCGGGGAGAAAATATATCCAACAAATCAAAAACCATGAAAAGGGGAAAAATTAGACGGGTTTTAAATATTCTGCTTTGTTTCCAAGACCTTCTTTATTCCTATCACCATATTACAGTTATTTTAGGCATGTGAAGACTAAGAATATGAATTTAAACTAATTTAACGTATGCGACTTTTATCATTTTTATAATCCTTAAATTAAAAAAAAATAATGAGCCCCGATAAAACCTATATGTAAACTAGCGCAAAATCATTTCAATCACATTCGCTTTTAACCACAAAGTTCTCATCAAAATCTTTTTATCCGTTCAAAAGTTATGATGCCACAGACTAACACACACTCGGACATACACACTGACAATTCACACTTATAACACAACTTGTTTTTCTCCAGGGGATAAAAATCTGTCTACGTTTTTATTTTTTTATCAGATAAAAGCATCCTAAAGCGATTTTTTTATGATAATGAAAGGCAAACAAGCAGATGGATTTTCTGATGGTAAGAAATTCACGCCGCCTAGAGACAACAAAGGTGGTAATGGTGCGCTACCAACCTGAGGCCGAGATGTTAGGCTTCGAGCAAAAGTAAGTGAACCGGCTACCTTACCCTCTGAACCGGAACACGTCAACAACAAGCACTAGACGTTATGGCAGCAGGAATAGGTATGTTGGTGGCACCAATCAAGAAGAGTCGCTGCTAAACTCTACCACCTAGTCAGATGTCACGGTGTTAAAACGATAAGCCTATGCTCACCTTTTAAGAGCTGCCTGACAAAAAGACAGATAGTCTATTCTGCAAAGGAGCCCGGACCAATACGAGGAAACATAAATATTAATACATATTCATATTTCTATATATTTATATTGTCAGCATAAATATTTATATAACTTCTACATATTTAAACGCGAAATAAAAGCTTTCTACAATATTTATGTAAAATAAGAGTATGTAATTTGGCGTTCCAATGCCATAAAAAAGCTTAAATATTAAAATCCGGACGCCCTTCTCCCTACAAATATCTTAATACCTGACTTGCCAACATGTTACGATATTAGCGCTAATGTTTTGGCCATCTGACGCACCCCTCTTTGCGTCATCACGACAATCGCGCGAGACTAATAGAGCTTTTGTCCTCTTAAAAATTATTAAGGGCAAGCACTTTAGGTGATTCCATTCAAATTATTGGAGATACAAAAATTTTTATCATGTTTTATGTTTCATAATTTAAAATATTTACGTGTTTAGAGTTTCACATGAGAGTTTTTTAAACCATGTTGCCTAAGTAAATAAAATGAGTGTTTATTTTTTTGGAACTTCTTTCTTTTTGGGCTTACTAAGGCTTTCATAATATTTTTTTCCAAGACTCCATACTAATACAAAATTTAATAAATATCTCTGGACGTATTAAGTAGACAAATTGATGTTATCCTAAAGGTTGATATATTACATTTTTGTATGATATTGCAAGGCAAACAAGCAGACTGATTTCCCGACGGTAAGAAATCCACACCGCCTAGAGACACCAAAGGTGGTAATGGTGCGCTGCCAATCTGAGGCCAGGATGTTAGGCCTCGCGCAAAATTAAATATACCGGTGGCGGCCGGCACGTCATCAGCAAGTGCTGAAGTTACGGCAGCAGACATAGTCAGATCTCACGGTGTTAGTGACAGTAAGCATAGTGTGCTCGCCTTTTATGAGCTGCCTGGCAAAAAAGAAATAAATAGTCTATTCTCGAAACGAGCCCGGACTAACACGGGGACATTCTTCTATTTGGTACATACGGGTGTTAGTTAACGATATTAACAACGTATATCTATAAATACAATATACTAGTTCATTCATGTTCAAATTTTGAAATCATATTGAATTCACTCTTGAGGGGAGGCCTAAGTCCAGCAGTGGACGTTCTCCGGCTGATGATAATGATGATGATAATGATTGAACTTACCTGCATTCCTAATCATCCTCTTCTTTGTTTAAAAATGATCAGCTGTTTTCCTTTGCCAACGCATCACGCGAGAACTGTTGGACCAATCCCTGTAATTACTTCTTGGTAAGTTTATAATTATCAGGTACAAATGTACCTGATAAGCAACTTTTAAATAAATATAGAATACTCTAACAATTTAAAAACAATGTCCATCCTTCTTAAAACTGGATCTTCACTTCAATCGTTTTTGCAGTCTAGCGGTCCAGATTCGGACATCACTTCTTGAGGTCCCGGGTTCGATACTTGGGCAACAAAAAAACTAGAAAACGTATGTTTTCAGTTTTTTAATTAAAGTAACGTTGCCCGTGATTGGCTACGTGCCCGGTTGGCGATAGGCTTGACACCTATCACTTTCTAGGGCTTAGTGTTTTTGCCTCGTCGTGGATGCTCTGGTTGTGCCTGTGCCTACCCCTGCCGGAATATGGGCGTGAAGATACTTTACTTTACTTTATATAATACTCAAACAATTTAGAAGCGATCCCCATCTTTCCTAACTGGATCTTCACTCGCTCACTCGATCCATAAAATATGCGTAACATAATAGATATTTCTTGCACAGTAACCGTTGAACAATATATTCCTGACTAAGACAAAAGAAATTGCTTCCTCTTAAGTGCATTTCCTGATAGAATTCACTGCACGTTAATACCATGATTGTGTTACCCGATTCAACAAATCACACTCCCCATTCTGATTTGAAACTAAATGGGAGCACATGAACGATCCTATAAAGGAAATACGCAATATTTTCTTAGTTATTTTGGTATGTTGCAAATAAAAACTCCCCTATTTTGGTCGAAACCCTAATAAATGCAATATCTTCTTGCTACTAATACACCTTAAATATTCTCGTCACTATCAAACTTCTTGATTGTTTGGTTCCGGTTCCAGTAGGGTTGCCAAAATTAACTTTAACAACTAGACGACCTCAAACGAGAAAAATTACTTTTTTTGTTAATAACAATTTTTTAACATTTTTAAGTCAAAGCAAACTATATAAGTTTTTTTTATGAGATGAGAGAGTGAGTAAGTATACAATTTTTCTGATGTTAACACCTAAATTTGGCTTATTCTCAATTTCTTTAAAATGACATTTTTGTTTTTGCAGAGTTGTGATAAACCTACCGTTCGCTGGGATTTTTCTTTACTATAGTACCGATGAGTGTATATGTGCTTAAATAAGTGTATATGTGTGCTTAAATAGAAAATTCGTTTAATACATAAACCATAAATGAGGCAATTCAATTGTGATGAATGTTTATAATACTAAACTTTACCACCGGATCGCAAAGCAGCTACGCGGCTATGTAGTGCAGTAGCACTGCCAGCATCATCATTGTTATATTTTTGTTAGAGTGTAGGGTAGACCGTAGATATGCATGAAAGTACAACATGCATGAAAGTTCGAAAAACTTTATCACAAATTGTTGTTGACAAATGATGGTACTGCATTTTTCTTATACACTGTTATGTCTTGATACTGTACTTCTTAGTTGATAAGTTTTTGCTTGTATTGTATTTGTTACATTTTCGTTGCTTTATTCATGTTTTTTTAGAGTTAAATTAGTGTAAGTTAGTTAAATTCTTTGGGTGGGTTGTTTTGTGATTAGTAATTTTAAGTTTTATAATCACGCGGTGTTTACCTGTAAATGTTTAATACAATTAAGTAGCTTAAGTTATTATGCATGTTAAAATATATTTTATCATTGTACTTAAACGTTGGTAAGCCATTTAAATAATAATAAAAAAAAAGTATATAACTATGCAACGGATACCTTATGCCATCAGAAGAGCCGTCAACTTGTTTGCAACGAGTATCTTAAAATACAAAAAAAAATCCGCATTAACATTTGTTGGTACAAATACAATATAAAACTCAGATAATTTCGTAAATTGCAAATTTTAATAAAAGTCTCGATCAGATTCTTAAACACCATCTGTCAACAAAAGGAAACGGCCAGATGGAGACCTTTTTTAATTATTTCTGTTGTATTCGATTATCCATTTCTATTTTGAATTTGAAAGTATTGTTGTTGAATTAAAGAATATATATTATTTCCCAGTGTTGGTCCAGGCTCCTTTGCAGAATAGACCATCTGTCTTCCAGTTCCAGGCAGCTCGTAAAAGGTGAGCATAGGCTTATCGTCACTAACATCGTGACATCAGACTAGCTGGTTGAGTCCTGCAGCGGCTCGCTCGGATTGGTACCACTGCCTTACCTATTCCTGCCACTATAACGTTCAATGCTTGCCGTTGACGTGTTTTGATTCGGAGGGTAAGGTAGTCGGTAAACTTACTTTTACTCGAGGCCTCAGGTTGGCAACGCACCATTACCACATTTGGTGTCTTTAGGCGGCGTGAATTTATTATACTTAGGAAATTCGTTTGCTTGTTTGCCTTCCAAGATAATAAAAAAACAGTAAAGGATGAATATTACTAGAAAATTCTCATATTAACCCCGGCTCCACTTAAGAATATGGGTCAACTGCTTTTCTACTGAACAACTCGTAAATTTTATAAATTTGTAATATTAAATGAATAATGGCCCTGAAGGTGCTTTATATATTGCTAAAAAATAATAAACGGCATTATACATAAGTGTATAAGTGATTTCAATAGAAGGTGCTGTACTACTCTTTAAATTATGCGCTTCGGCTTTACACTTTTTACTCTTTTTACACTTTATACTTTCATTTGTAAATTGGCTGACATAATCTAAATTTAAGCGTAATGATTAATTATATGTAATAATAACTCTATATAGATATCTTTGAAATACATTCGTATTTCCGAAGCTTGTCGAATATAACCGAAGGGCAAAATTTAAATAGTACTACATACTGTGAGTATAACTCATGAACTACGAGCAACGGTTTGTAAAATGAAACAAAAATAAATTACTTACGTAACATGTGTGTTAAGAAATTGTTAAAAATATTTAAAAGTAAAGTATCTTCACGCCCATATCCCCGAAGAGGTAGGCAGAGGCACAACCAGGACGCCCACGACTAGCCGAAGATACTAAGTCCCACAATGTGACACGTGGGGTTGTCTATTGTTTTCTTGAAGAATATATGCCATATATTCAAGTGCCAGAATTTCATTTGCCCGAATGTTTACTTGCCCAAATGTTTTGTTGACCATAATATACTTGTGACGTACTCTTCTTCGCCCTAAAATAAGTTTCCATTATGATACGAGTGCCATAAGTATGGCAAGCCTATCGCCGAACGGGCACATATCCTATCCCGAGCAACATTTTTTTTATTGGAAAATTGGAAAAACCCAATTTTCTTTTAGTTGCCCGACCCGGGATTCGAACCCGGAACCTCATGCAGTCAAGTCCAACAACTGAACCGCTAGACCACAGAGGCGATTGAAATATTTAATAATTCCAAAATATTCTTGTGCAGTATAGTATGCAAAAATTATAATGTTAAAGCAATATATTTTCATTACAACTTTACAATTTGGTGAAAACTGTAATTACTCTTATGTACTAGCACCGTTTCCAAATCTAGCCAGTCAGGAAAAAAAGGTTAGACAAACTCCTTGACTATAATCTGACTTTCTATAATCATAGTTTTTTATCTGTATTAAGCAATTATTTAAAATTTTATTTTATTCAGTCTTTAAAAAACATTTACACACAGTATGTTTTGTCTAACTAGTCTATCGAAATCTGTTGGTCCTTCCGAAATATAAATAACTGACTCGAAATGACTTTAGAATAAACCATCTTACTTATTAACATATTTACATATTTGTAGCAAAAACGATTAGGATTTTACTGATTTTATTATGTGAAACATAGAAAAAGATTATTCTTTAAATGTCCTACGTCAAATAAAAAAGTATAATAATTTTCACATGTACTGAACAGAGTCTAAAAATTTTTAAAACCTATTTTGAAAGGTATAAAAATTATAGATATCAAGTTTTCTTCACGGCCATATCCCTGAAGAGGTAGGCAGTGGCACAATTTGACAAGTGGCAAGCCTATCGCCAACCGGGCACATATTCAATCCCGGACAACATTACTTTAATCAGAAAGTTGGAGAAAATACATAAACTTTCTGTTTTTTTATTGCCTGACTCAGGGATTGAACCCGAAACCACAAGAAGTCAAGACCGACGCCTGACCAGTGGTGATAATATTCCTACATAATATACGTTTTATATGTTTAAATAAGTTTTTTTGGTAAGGCACAACGATTTTCTAACTATTTCTATGATGTGGCATTCCTAAATGCAGTATTTCTTTGAAACAAATGACAGATACCCAATTAGGAACAGAACCGAAGCTGTCATTATCGTTAAGCAAGTAATTTAAGAAATCAATTTCTTAGATCATAACTTTTATCCATCCAAAAGAATTACCGGAATAGTTGTTATCCTCTTAATACCCTTGATCGAAACTAAAGCGCTTTGTAAAAATGAATATTCAATCTGTAAAAATTACTCCATTCGGGGCCGGCGTAATCGGGGTTAGATCTGTTGAAATCCTCTCAGGGCTATGCAGGAATTATTATCAGGATACTGGAATGTACAAAAAAATTCGCAGTTTTTCGTGTACTTCTCTAACACTTGTAGCGCTTTTTTACAAATCTCGTGTGATGTAAAAATATTTTTTTGACTTTTCGTAAAATGAAGTTAGATTTATTTGTTTTT
>NJDD01002588.1:182425-203796 GCA_002245505.1 Calephelis nemesis
CGGAGGGTAAGGTAGCCGGTAAACTTTCGGTAATTTTGCACTTTTTTCCCCCGTGTTGGTCCGGGCTCCTTTGTAGAATAGACCATCTGCTTTCCTTGCCAGGCAGCTTGTAAAAGGCGAGCATAGGCTCACCGTCACTTATGCCGTGACATCTGACTAGGTGGTAGAGTTTCGCAGCGACTCGCCTGGATTGGTACCACCGCCTTACCTATTCCTGCCGCTATAACGTCATGACGTGTTCCGGTTCGGAGGGTAAGATAGCCGGTAAACTTACTTTTGCTCGAGGCTTAACATCCCGGCCTCAGGTTGGCAACGCACCATTACCATCTTCGGTGTCTCAAGGCGGCGTAAATTTCTTAACATCAGGAAATCCGTCTGCTTCATTGCCTTCCAATATCATAAAAAAAAATAGCATAACAGCTAAACTTAACAAATATTTTACTTTAGTACTAAAGTTGTTTTACTTTAGAAGATACTTCTTTACTGCTATCATCTCTGAAGAGGTAGGCAGAGATACAATGCCTACAATGTGGTAAGTGTCTCGTCAACCGGACTCCCCGAAGAGATAGGCAGAAGCACAGAGCCCACAATGTGTCAAGCCTATCGCCAATCGGACACATATCCAAACGCGAGCAACAATTTTTTATTAGAAAATTAGAAAACCCAAAATTTCCTTTTTGTTGCCCGACCCGGGAATCGAACCTGGGACCTCATGCAGTCAAGTCCAAGACCTGAACCGCTAGACCACAAAGGCGAAACAAAAAAATAATAAAAATCATTCATCTCTAATTCTAAGTCATAAAGAAAAAACACCGATGCAAAAGTATCAATTTTATTTTCACACAATTGTATACATGATTATCTCTGTACTTATCATTAATCTAATATTTACAAAATGCTAACCCAAATTCGAAAAAACTAAGAGGAAGAAATTTCTAGAACTTAGGTACTCTTTGGTAAAATAAACAAAGCTAAATCTAAACAGTCTTCATTTTTTAATATTACATTTTTGCCAAATTCATTTCTTATTTTAATTTGGATATGCTTATTTACGATTTTGACATAAAAATTGTTTATGTTATAAGAACAAACGTAATGGTTTGGCGTCACTAACATGTGAAGTGCGCTGCAAAATATTGCTTAAAATGACGACACAACAGATTCAAAGATCCGTTTCAGGCCAGACCTTAATCATTTTAGACTAGCTGAAAGTTTCTAAGCATAAGCTTTTAATTTAGGAAGTAACAAAAAATCTATGTATAATGAACAGTTATCTTTGCCAGACCATATTTTCTATAGAAAGTATATATTTTTAAGAAATCCGTTCCCGCCTGTTAGTCCTGGTTTTCTTTGTAGAATATATTAACTGAATTCCTGCCAGGCAGCTTGTAAAAGGCGAGCCAAGTAATCGGGTAAATAACAAGACCACTAGTGGTAAAATGCTGCACTGTAATTTGTCTCGGTAAGGATCCAGCCCTTTAACCATTCCTTCTACCATAATGTCAGTGTATCAGTCCAAGGTCAGCGATGCACCTACAGGCTACAACTTTTATGGTGTCGATAGGCTGCTTGTTCGGTATTTTATCACATGTAACACTAAAATTCAGTATTTTACCACTACGCTGGTTATATAGCACAAATTTAAATATTTTTTAAGAAACTTTTTGTAGTTAAAATGACGATTAGTGAAAAAAAGCTAACGTTTTACTTGTTTTTTTATACATTTTTTAGTACTGATAGGCCATGACCATGAACCTATCTCGATTAGACAGACTGACATTCAGCTATTATGGCTTGATAAATGTTAGGTAAAAGTCTGGCTGTTTAAGGATCATAGTCTAAATTGTTGAGTAACAATATCTATTGTGTTTTATATTAAGTAACAATAAAGTAACGTTTACGTCGCTAATTAGTAAAATAAAATGTACGTAAAAGTATCTTCTACGTAATGTACGTATTTAATAATACGTATTTACGTACAAATACTATTAAATGCAGATATATCGTTTGTAAACTTTATTTACTCTTAAAAAATGTAAGAGTATTATCAAATATCTCTACAATATATCTTGATATTTACGAATTGACGGTATAAAAGCAAGAAAATGTTTTAAAAATCATTTAAATTTACACACTGGGTTTTTTTAAAGAAACGTTTTGTTTCTGGTTGCAAACCTATCAAATAACTTAAAAAAATACATTTTGTAGATTTTCTACTGTTTACTTTATTCTATAAAACTTTTTGTTATACTTCATTTAATTATGTTGAAAGTGTTAGGTTTGTATTAGTATAAAAATAATGGAGAAAAGTTTTAACATATTTAGACTGAGTTGCAAATTTCTACCTACCTTTAACCTAGTCTAACTTTTATTACATTTACTTTGTTTTTTTAATTAATATCTTATTGTACAAAAATGTACTTAATATTATGAAGTCTGAAATTTAAAATTTATATTCATGAATACAATATTCATGTACATAATTATGTTACATAGTTTCATGTTTTTCTCTTTCGATTTCATAAAACTTTCTTTGACTGCGACATCTATAAGTTTATTCATAATCGATAAATCTATGTTTTCACGTTCCAATTTCATTAGGTATTTAGCTAACACCTCATAAGCTCAAATGTTATCGATACTTGACTTAAATTTAAAATACAATGTATTTTCTACTAACAATCTAACATTTTAAACTTACATTTATTTAAAAAATCTGAGATATTATTTTTGATATACTCTACATTTATATACACCCCTTCATTCTTAAAATTATAAACACACTTAAAATTACTATCAAATTCTTATATTTAAGACAATAATTAAAATATACTAATAATTTTTTTTTGTTTTACAAGAAATTTATTTTCCGAATACTTTGAATTTAAAAGGTGGTATATCCTATACATAAATATCTCATATTTAAAAATAACTATGAAACAAATTAAATCCATATATAAAAAGATTTGTTTAAAAAACGTCAAAATGATTTTAATTTTACAATTGCCTACAATTTTACTATTAATCCAATCTCGTTTTAACGTTTACCTCCGTTAAACGTAATTACGTATTTAAGTATAAATGTTGACAGTAATACTTTCTAAACGTGTTAATTGCAGTAAAACAAAATTTTTTGCTTATTGAATTATAAAATCTAAATTGTTTTTTTACGTGACAACGTCTTATAATTCGATGGAGCTGACTGCGCGCAACAAAAAGCATGACTCATGAGGCGTTCCATTTAAGGCTTGAAGTGCAAGCGAGATCGCGGAATGACAGACAAAGAGGCATAATCGGCCTCCGTTCTTTTGACGTTGTCAAGTTCAACTATCGTCAGTAAATCGTCTTTACAGACAACCGTTTCTTTTTTTATATTGGTGTTTTCCCGTTAATATTTAAAGACATTTCGGATATTTAAGGTCATGCTATATTTATCGCACATATATACGAGTAAATTATGTGCGAATAAAGTAAAATACAACTCGATGAAAACTTAAAGGTCACATGGAAGTGTGAACGAACCAAGATGAAAAATGAAACAGTGGGACACGTAAGAACACGGAAGTGAAGTACGTTCCCGCGCACTTTTTTGCACTCGCACTCGTTTATGACTGTATTGCATTGTCTGTATCATTCCAATTAGCCAATAAGGTTACATCCAACTATAATAAGCGCAAATTTGCTATTATAAACTGGTGAACAGTTCAAATCCAATGCATGATCAATATTTTTTATATAACATACTTTTAAATTACTTAATAGTTTAATAAATTTACAAACTTTCTCAATAACTTAAGATAAGATATGAATTGTTTTTCTCACTAATTTTCTCTTATGTTAGCTATAAAATTAAAATCTTACAAGTATTAATATACTACCAATTTGCTACAAAATTTTGAATGTTATACAAACTAGTAGTAAATTATTTGTTACCAAGCGTGTATCACTTCCAGATGTTTTATAATATTTCACTTCATCTTGCGTCGGCGGTGAATAAGAAGCCTCATAGCTCAGTTTGTTGGTACACGGGAGTATTTCTGTCGGAATTTCCAATAACTTTCTGCGATATTCAATTTTAGTGGTATCTAAATCTGTTTCTTGATCTTGCATAGCATCGTCGTAGCTATTGTCGTCTTCAATATCATATTCATCGAATATCATATCTATATCCTTCCTTAAAGTTTTTGAGGGGTTGTCTGTTTTTTGTACATTAATTTTAATCAGGTTTGATTTTAATTTTCCATCCGCAATGCAACTGAGTCTATCCAAAGAGGCTTTGACACGTTTGCTTCTAGTTTCATTGCGTAGTTTATGAAGCCACGACAGTTCGCAGTCACATCTCAACTTGTTACCTGTTAAAAGAAAAATAAAACAATGATTCGAAATTCAAACTCTAATTTGGGAGTATGTATAAATATTAAGAAAAGTATTTGGGGTTTTGGCGCCATTGTTAACGAAGATGGTCGTAGTTTCTTCGTAATTATTAAACTTCGTGTAAAAATAGTTAATTTAAGTGGAAATTAGTTCAATTTTGTTCAGTTAATGTGCAGAAGTGAAATATTTATAACGAAATGAGTGTATCATGCCGCCAAATCTCACTAAATGAGCTTGAGTAACGAGGCCACCGCTTTACTCAAGACCCTGACATAACTTTGATTTATGACCTGAAGTGACTTATGACTCTTAAAAAGAAATCATTAATACGGGAGATGTGGCAGCCATTTAGGCCATTCAAAGGTCAAAGCCGGTCCTAGAAATAGAACAAATTAACTTATAAAATATGATATTATTTACATTTTTAACAATTCAAAATAGTAGAACTGAGCAGGCAATTCACTAAATTTATTTTCTAGATTACTAGTCTGTGATTTGTTTCTTTTTAATTGAGTATAGCACCAATTCTACGAAACATATTTCGATAAGTCATAAGTATAGAGATACAATCAGAGTCAGAGATACTACAGGCATCTGTACCCAGATACTATAGGAAGGTACTTAGTCCCACAATATGAAAGGCGGCAATGGCAAACCTATCGTCAAAGGGATACTTACGAACATTGTGATTTGTCTGACATGACATTTTAAAGTTTTTGTTTTTTGTAAATTGGTCAAGCATTACAAATATAGTTTGTATACAAATACAGCATCTTTTGTATAATAATATTAATGTTTTTTTTTGTATAAATTAAACTCTTCCTTCCAAATCAACTGTGAGAAAATATCATCAAACTGTTTGTATATAAATTTATAACTAAAAACCTTTTCACTGTTTATTATTAAAAGTTTCTTCTCGATGACGTTTTCAGACTATATCTTGGCAGACATAAAGCTAAAGATTTTAGTTCAAACATTGTAATTTTTTTAATTAACTTCGCCTCTGAGGTCTAGCGGTATTTGACTTTTTGAGGTCGCGGGGTCAGGCAACAAAAAAATTAGAAAATGTGCATTTTCAATTTTCTAACAAAAATAACTTTGCTCGGGATTAGTAATGTGCCCGGTTGATGATAGTCTTGCCACCTGTCACATTCTGAGACTTAGTGTTTTTGGCCAGTCGTGGGTTTCCTGGTTGTTACTCTGCCTAACACGTCGGGGATATAGGCAAGAAGATACTTTACTTTAATTTACTTTTATTTTTTAATTAACCTACAAAGGACTATAGTAGAGGATGAATGAAATGCTGACGAAGTCGCAGACAAACACTGAAGCACTGACCTAATCTGCTATTCGAGACAACAATATACATTCGCCATGAAAATGCCATGGAGCAACAGAATCTTATATATCATAATCTGATTCATAGACTTTTAACTACGATCTCGACACCGACCATAAGTTAACGAACATTGCAATTTACACAAACAAATCTAAAAATGGAAAAATACACTTTATCTGTTCTAGCAAAAGAAGGAATTTCCTGTGAAGGAATATTTGATTGCGTGTCCCAATAAAGGCATACCCTATTTATAATTTAAGTGGAAAGTGGTGGAAGTTTATGACTGGCTAAGTTGAAATACTTATTAGGCATTTGTTTTACGGGGGCTGTTTAGTATCTAATTTATTACGTAATCTCGTCGTGGAGTCATAAAACGAGTTTATTATTACATTCGAAGGCAAGATTGTTTTTTTATTATTTTTTTTGTTTGACGAGATTAATCATAACACGTTTATGGCCATTGCATATCGCACTTTTGGGAAGCGCTTTTTATGTGTTAATGTAATGCAAACAATCAGATAGATTTTCCGATTTTTACACAAACACTACCTTTTTATGGTATTGGCAAACAAGCATATGGATTTCCTGATGGTAAGAAATTCATGAGGCCTAAAGACAGTAAAAGTGGTAATAGTGTGCTGCCACCCTGAGGCCGGGATGTTAGGTCGTAAGCAAAACAAAGTTTATCGACTACCTTATCTCCTGAACTGAAACACGTCAACAGTAAGCGCTGACGTTATGGCGGCAGAAACAGGTAAGGCGGTTATACCAATCCTGGCAAATCGTTGCGTAACTCAACCACCTAGTTAGATTTCACGGTGCTAGCCTTTCACGAGCTACCTGGCACGGGAAATTCGATGATCTATTCTGCAAAGGAGCCTAGACCAATACGGGTTAATCTATTGAAATTTATGGTTTTCGCCGAAAAAATGACAAAGATTCTAACACTTTAAAATAATTCTAACACCTTATCTAAGTTAAATGGCAACAATAAATACTAATACTATAATAATAAAAACAAATTCAAATCTAGATTACAAACAAAGTGCAGTTCTCCTATTTAAATAACACTTTTTACTCTTTTTACACTTTATACTTTTATTTTTAAATTGGATGATTCAATCTAAATTAAAGCGAAATGATTAATCATGTCTAATAACAACTCTATATAGATATTTTTAAAATACATTCGGATTTCCGAAGCTTGACGAATATAGCCGAAGCGCATAATTTAAATAGTACTACAGTAATACATAACAACCCCAGTCCGAAACCCTTCCCTTTATGTTGCTATGTCACTACACACTATTCTAAGATCCGATGTCATCGATTAAACTAATGCAAAATTGATGATATGGAGACCTAAGTATACAACAAACATCTGCTCGGGTGCAAACATCAATTTCATTTGTTTGCTAAACGTTTCAGGAAGTCAGTTACTTAAAGCCGTATAACGATCTATCTACATTATAAGAATATTAAATTTCTAGTTTAATTTCTAGTTTAGTAACGAAAAACTTAAAGACGTGATTTTAAGATATAAAACCAGAGTGTGGTAATTTAAAAATAAATTTTACGAATCTAACGTATTCATGCCCGTTTTCTCGGAGAGGTAGGGATGTACGACACTGATGGTGAGATGAAAATACTGAGTTTCGAAATGTGATAGGTGAAAAACTTATCGCCAACCGGGTACTTGTCTAAAGTACAGATAATTATTACTAGATATCTTAAAAACCTCTTTGAGTTGCTCCACTTAAAACTCGAACCCAAGTCCTCAGGCAATCATCGCCAAAAGACCACTAGACCACAGACGCGATTACATTAAACAAATTGTTTTTTGTCTCAAAATAAGCAATCAAATAAAACCATTACTAAATTTCTTTCCTCAGTTTACTTCTTTTAGAATCAATAACTTTTAATTTGAAGTTCTTGCTATGTTAGAAATAAATAAGGTCCAATTAATGTCATTTTTATTGAATTATATTGTATACACACTCTTCAAATAATACTTGTGCCTTTTCATAAAACTTTATTTAACACCTTATGTTACACGTCAATCAACCATATTATAATTTTTACGGCATACCTAATCAGACTTGAAGTGAAAACAGTTTGCATACACTTTGGTGTAGCATAAAGTGTTACATTTAACGTCTTATTTATAAACATGGACTAAGGTCGGTGTAAATTTAAGTTAATATTATAGTCTGTATCACACTGTAATGCGCGGTTGAACCTTGGAGTAGTTTATTAATAAGACGGCAAGAGTATTGTGGAAAAGTACTGTGTTATTTGATATCAAATTATAAAAAACAAAATTTTTTATTCAATTTAAATTCAAATAAAATTATTTAATTTGGATTTAAGTATGGATTTCTGCAAAGTTAACGTCTTATTCTATCAAGTTTATTCATATTTTTTTATGCATTTACACAATGCGATCACCTTTCAAGTCAAAAGGCACTTGTGTAAGGAGGCGAAATGTACGTATAATTTTTACGCCTATATCCCCGAAGAGGTAAGCAGAGGCACAACCAGGGCACCCACGACTAGCCGAAGATACTAAGTCTCATAATGTGATAGGTGGCAAGCCTATCGCCAACCGGGCACGTTTCCAATCCCGACCAACATTTTTTTTTTCATTAGAAAATTGGAAAAATCCAATTTTTCTTTTTGTTGGCCGACCCGGGATTCGAACCCGAGACCTCATGCAGTCAAGTCCAACACCCGGACCGCTTGACCACAGAGGCGATATATTTATTTACATAAGGCGAAAAAACTCAAATTCACACTTACTTAGAAACACTGGCATATAAGGTTTTTATAAATGTGGAATCTGGAATCAAACCCGAGCCTCAGTCATTGCAGTTTACTCACACTAACCCATTGAAGTTTCACAAAATCGAAACAACGAAGCGGTTAATTATACGTTATTTGATAATATCAAATATCAGTATTATAGTAACAATAGCGTACGCTAGCTCTATTATGGTTTTGATTTTCATCAAAGTTATAATGAGAGAAAAACATGACAACGCTCATTTCAACATTTGACCAATTTTAAAGAAGCGTTGTTTGGATTTCAAATAGTTATATAATACTGGCTGGCCCGGCAGACGTTGTTCTGGAACCTTTTTTTGAATGTGATTTTAGTGGAAATAATTGGGGTGAGTCACCCTTGTCACTTAGGGGTATGAAAAATAGATGTTGGCAGATTCTCAGATCTACTCAATACGCTTACAAATATTTTATGACAATCGGTTAAGCCGTTTCGGAGGATTACGAGAACGAACATTGTGACACGAGAATTTTATATACAAGACTAGCTGACCCGGCAAATGTTGTTTTGCCATATAAATTATTTCAAGGAAAAAAGGTTAAGAGTGGACAACCCTTATGATTCTCAGACCTACTCAATATGCTTACAAAATTTCGTGAGAATCGATCAAGCCGTTTCAGAGGAGTACGGGAACGAACATTGTGACACGAAAATGTTGTATGTAAGATTATAAAAGCGCAAATTTGTCTGTTTGTCTGTTGCTCTTTGACGGCTAAACCGATAAACCGACATAAAGATCCGAGTTCTCAAGCAAATTTGTATTTTTAAATCAACCCCTAAGAGACTAAAATAGGAGATCGAAATTTCTATAAAAAGTTACCTTTCTACGCTGACGAAATCGCAGGCAAACAGCTTGCAGTAATTATATTTGCACACTAATTCCCATGCTGGTAGTTGGAGAATATCAAGTACCTAGTGTCACGACTGCTTCAGATCTGCGCAACTTCCTCCACATGAATTATAGTTGTCAGACAAATACACTAGTTTGGAAACTAGTGTATTTGTCTTACAGTCAACACTAATCGATACTTATAAAGTAACATGTCCTGACTGACTGATTCACGTCGCCGAACAAAAAACTACTCGTATTAGAGTTTTAGTCGTAAAATTTAGTGAGTAGTCTCGTTTTACTGAGTAGAATCTGAGAATACTGAGAAGAAATTCTACCCCTAAGGGGGTAAAACTGGGGTTTAAAGTTCGTTTGGAAGCCATTTCTTAAGTTGGAAACATGAAACTTTATTTTTGAGCTACTTATTAAAAATTAGTAAAAAAAGTTATATTCACGCCCATATCCCCGAACAAAATTATTAGATACGAATTTAAGCGTTTCTGGAAAGCCTACCCCTAAGAGGGTAAAATAGGGGTTGACAGTTTATATAAAAAAACCTTTTAAATGCTACTCTTCGAATAAAACACGAGCAAATCGTTCGTTTGATTCAACCTAGGACTTTCCGAGTACGTAGGCCCGTCTTACTTACATATCATATAACTCTTTTGACAATCTTAATCTTACAAGCTATGCCGGTACTTTCACAGGACAGAATCAACGAAGTACGTTGGTCCTGTGAAAGTAACCTTTCTCGTCACTTTTTTCACAAATACTTTTTTTAAAACCACTTTCTCTCTGATATCACTTTTAAGGTACCAATATATTATTAAAAATTAAATTAAAAAAACCCCGACACAAGAACTTAATTTTCTATAAAAAAAATACAAATTATCCCAGTATATTTGAAGACATTCGGTTAATCTCCCCACGTTCACTCCCCACAACTTTTGAACGGCTTAACTGATTTTCATCAAACATGTCTAAGAACACTCGCCTTTTATACAAAAAATTTAAATGGCAATAATTAAGCGCATTAAAACTGCAAAAATCGACTCCAATTATTTCATTTTATATCACATCACTATTTGATCATTCTGTTAATCTAATGATTCCAAAACGCTCCTACATAAATTTTTATTAATATTTACCAACCCTCTTTGTCTGTCGGAGGTTAAAATAACAATTCTATAAAACTATTCTGTGATAGCACTCTTATAAAAATATGCAGTTGAATTTAAAACCTTCTATTTTGGAAATAGATTGAAAATGAGAGATCTGGCTGTTCGCCGATTTCGGGCTAAAATATGGATCACTAAATATTCAACAGCATCGGGATGTGGAACCAAATCGTGTGTGCATTAACTGAATTGATTTGCTAAACACTTGCATTAATGGGTCGCACTCTATCCCTGTTTGTACGAGTATATTGTCCATCAGAAAATTCGTGAAGGCTAGGTTTCGCTTGTGGCTTTTACCATAAAACCTTCGTTATTAAAGATTAATAAGAATAGAATAAAATAAAAAAGAAGTGTGGCTCTCGGAGACTGCCGCGGTAAAGCTATGTAGGTATGAGTCACCAGATTGCGGGGCGAAGAGTACGCTTGCGCAGTAACGCAAATACAACCAATGTCACCTAGAGGCCAGTAGAGACAAGCGTGATCAAAAAGTCATTAAAAGTTCGCTGTCCATCGATAGATGGCAAATCTAAAAAGTATCGCCGCTGTGCTGGTCGGAGTTGGGGGTGTTAGGTTATTTTCGTTACGGTATTTCTGGATTCGGCCTTCACGCTCGATGCTCACCGCAGAAGCTATGCAATAACATAAATGTGGATCACTTTTATTTTATAATTTGTGTGCATTAACTAAATTGATTTGCTAAACACTTGCATTAATGAGTCGCACTCTATCCCTGTTTGTATATCTATCAGAAAATTCGTGTGGGCTAGCCTTTGTCTGAGGATTTTCCCATAAAACATTCCCTTATTAAAGATCAATTAACTCTGTGATCGAGCAATCTAGTAATGGACTTGATTTCTAGAGGAGCCAGTTTGGGAAACATAGAAGAATCTTACTAAAAAAATTTGGCACTCGTTGAACACATGTTTTACTAAACATGTGTTTAACGATTGTGGCATGATAACTTTTTAAAAGTATACACTGAATTCGGTACGGATTTTATTGTTGGAAAGTTGGCGTGATTAAAATTGTTCGATTTTATTTTATGATTATTACCAGGGCTTTATATCATATATTACTTTAATAGATTATGATTAAATAATAAAACCAAGAGGAAATTAAAAAAAAATGTTTAAGGCTTTAAAATATTTTTCTCCCATGATTTTTTTCTATTACATATTTAGCATGCAGACGTAATTATGTTAGCATATTTCGACGGTCGACGAGAAAGAGTGGGATTGAAAGTGTTAGTGTTAAAATGCAAAAGAGTGTTTCGGTCATGTGGAAAGAATGACAGATGAAAGATTGACAAAGCAGATATACTATGCGGATGTGGGTGGATGTAGATACCCGGGGAGACCAAGGTTAACGTTCCACGATCAGATCAATCGGATATTATCCGAGGGAGGTGTCAAGAGTCTCCGAAACCGGCGTGTTTGTATGAAAAGGGTTAATGAATGTGAAAGAAGCCAGACAAGTTTGTCAGAATCGTAAGGTCTGGCACTCGATACTCTCTGCCTACCTCGTAAGGGAATTGGCGTGAAGATATGTATGTACGTAGTTCTTTTGCGATTTAATTTAATATGTGGGAGTTTAAACAAGAGTGATTAAAAAGATTGTGGTCACGAGATAGTTGACGAAACGGAAAGGAGGTGGTTGACAGTAAAAAACCTAACAACTTTTTGACTAATTCGACTTTTAAGTATATCAGTATCCAATCTAGATACCTTAGATCAAATTTATAACGTCTCTACATTCTACATTAGTAAAGAGGGTTGTTATAAGTTTGACGTGACTGTGTATCTGGGGGCACGGCAGTGCCCCCGCCAAGTCGATCAAAAAAAAAGCGGCACGGCCGTACCATCCTTTTCTCGAAGCAATTCGGGCCTTTTTCGACCCCCTATAATTCGGTTGTGGATAAAACAAGAAACCTGAATCTTCAGTAACTAATCCGGCATTGTATAAACACGGAATATTTAAAATTTCAGTCAATTTGAACCAGTAGTTTAAGAATGACAACTTGCTAAAGTTTCTAAATTTTGTCACTCACTGACTCACCGATCATCAAAAGTCCAAGGCACTTCTAGCAGACTTAGAAGCTTCATATTTGGAATACATATAGAGTTTAGTGTCTTAATCATGGGAAAACTTAAATATTTTGTAATTTCGGTCCAGTTTTCCAAATACACCAACTGCATCAATAACTTTGTAATCCCATATAAATATATGGGAGGGATTACAAAGTTATTTATGCAGTTGGTGGTTGGTGGTGGTTATAAATTTAATAGGTGTAGATAGGTACCTACCATATGAGGCAAGGGAGGGGGTATAGGGTGGGTAAGGGTTTGTTTAGCCCATTAAACTGAACAACATTATTACTTGTAAAATGGTCGACGTAATGAAAAACACATGATTGGACATGTCTTGAAGTACGAAAATCTAATAAAACAATATATTATAATTTAAATCTGTTATATATAAATTGTTGGCGCGACTAGCCTCCTTACAGACAGACTGGCCTCTATTTTACTCTATGACTGACAAGCAAAATATACGCCAAAATGACAGAACAATGAAATGTGAATGCCTTCGAGCGAGCGGCAGCCGCACGCATACGTGCGAGCGGCCTCATGCTGTTCGGATGTGCCTCGAAACCTAACCTATAAGTTTGCGATTTTCATTTATAATTTCGATGTAATACCAAGTCGGTTAATCTATTAATCGTTTGAAGTAGATGGTATCAAAAAGAAAGGCTCTACAAAAAGAAGTGAGATCCCATCAAAAACATCCTGTAAAAAACCCAAGTCTCGCAGCTCAGTCTTTCTACCGTCAAAAGTTGTGAGATCCATGTAATACCAAGTCGGTTAATCTATTTAGTGTCTACTTGAAGGACCTTCTGTCTTAAGTTATTACATAAGTTATTATCATGCCAATATTAAAAATGTTTAACGTTTTAAACAAATAGATCGACTTGGACATCGCATGAAAACAAAATGAATATTACAATATTATATTAGATTCTTTAGTCTCTCGCGCCTCACGCGATTGAAACTCTCGTTCCTGTTGGTCGCTGGCCCGTCGTGCTGTGTAGTGTGATACATACTAATAATCAAATCAAGCGATGTCCAAGTCGATCTATTTGTTTAAAACGTTAAATATTTTTAATATTGGCATGATAATAACTTATGTAATAACTTAAGACAGAAGGTCCTTCAAGTAGACACTAAATAGATTAACCGACTTGGTATTACATGGATCTCACAACTTTTGACGGTAGAAAGACTGAGCTGCGAGACTTGGGTTTTTTACAGGATGTTTTTGATGGGATATATTTATCTGTTTGTAGCATAATAACTCAGCATAACTACTAAACGAAAGGACCGATCACGATACTTTTTTTTTGTTTAAAAGGTTTTGGTAGATACAGACAATATAGACATTTGTGTTTATCAGACAAATACGGCAAGTATTCGTCTCGCTCAAAATCGAACCCGAGCCTATCTACTCAAAAGTATCTACCATCTCTGAATAAGTCATCCTAAGTACAAAAAAAATATTTTTTTCGATTTTTCTGGGAACCCATCATCAGATCTAGACTTAGTGACAATGGAAGTACCTCAGAACTACAATCTTATAAGTAAATTTTTTTTAATCAGCTCAGAAAAGACGAAGAAATCGATTCACCTAAAAGAATATAAGTCGAACTCATTTTGTAAAAGTCGGTAAAAAGACTAAGTAATATGGTACGATATTTTAAAATAACACAAATACAGATCTCCAAATATGGATACAGTGGGATACGGAACTGCATCATGTATACGTTAACTGTATTGGTTTGGTAAACACTCATATTAATGGATTGCCGGTTAAAACCTTAAGGCGGCGTTTATACATGCGAAATATATTAAGCGTTTTTTTTCTGTAGTCTAGCTGTTCAGGTGTTGGACTTGACTTCATGAGGTTCCCGTTTCGATTCCCGGCTCGGGCAACAGAAAGAAAATTTTGTTTTTTTAATTTCCTAATAAAAAAATGTTGCTCGGGATTGGATATGTGTCCAGGTGGCGATAGGCTTGCTAACTATCACGTTGTAGGACTTAGTGGCTTCGGCTAATCGTGGGTGCCCTAGTTGTGCCTCTGCCTATCTCTTCGGGGATGCCCATATCCTCTGCCATAACTATGAAGATGCTTTTCTTTCTATGTCTATGCAAAAAGACTTCCTAGTTGCACTCTAAATAAAGTAAAAATTTGCCGTAATATTACAACTGTACCGCTTTAAGATATAATGCTAAAGGCCTACATTGTTTTAAATATAAAATTTATTCTGAATACGATTGTTTTGAAGCACTTAAAAATCCATTCCTATAATGAATTGTAAAACTTACCATCAAGCGAAATTAAAGCATAATTCGATTTCATATTTTCAACGACACTTCGCAGAACTTCTTGTTTTAACGATTCCAAATTATTATTTCTCAAATCCAATACATTCAACTTCTGAATATCGTCGAACACTCCATCATCCAGTGTTCCTAACTTATTATCTGCTAAAGAAAGTTTTCTTAACTGTGTCAATCCACCAAACGCCCTTTCCGATATAAATTCTATTTCATTTCCGTCTAAATAAAGTTCTTGAAGACTCCAAAGTTCAGCAAAAGCGAGATCTCCAATCATCAATAATTTGTTGTATCTCATATCCAAAGTAATAAGATTGGATAGCCCAAGAAAGTTCTCCCTTGTTACGACGGATAACAAATTATTGTTTAAATCCAATTTTATCAAGTTGTTCAAATGCTTGAAGCAGCTGTCTTGTATCATGGCTATGGAGTTCTTTGACAAATACAGCCTTTGCAAGTTCGGCAATACATAAAAGACATCTCGATTCAGTTCAGAAATCTGATTTTCTATTAGACTTATATTGGAAAGCATTATCAAATGGGCAAACGCCATCTTCTCGAGTTGGACGATTTTATTTTTGAACAAAGTTATCTCTCTGAGTGTAGTGGAATTTGTAAATGCAAATGAAGGTATACTAAATATATTTGCGTATTGTATGTTTATATGTTGCAAGCGATCAAGTCTGACAATAACCTTGGATGGAATAAATGTTAATCCTCCATCAGCTCTTACATTAAAGGAGAGCCTTTCTATTTTTGGTTGTGAGTAGAAGTTCGACCAAAATGGATCATCTTCAGCTATGCCTCCATTAAAAACCCAACAGTCAGCTTTTGTGGCTGTTTTCATTTTGATGCTCTCGCAGTAGCAGTGAACTTTAGATACCCGATCCTGGATATCACAAATGTTAACGTAATGGGAGTATTGAGATCGATCCGATTTGTATCTCCGTTTATCACTTTGACGACTTTCTGTGAAGTTGATTTCGACGGTGGTGAAGGCGACCATGAGGATCAAATATTTTAACCCCATTCTGTTATTCTTAGCATCAGATATCTGAAACAATATAATGTTTATGTTAGTTAAGAGATACATATACACATGTACGAACGCTTAGCGCCATCGACTTACCGCGAGGCTCTGGTTCGATACCCAATAGGGACAGATATTTGTATAATAAACATTTAGATGTCTGCATTTGAAGGCTCTGGGTAGAAAATTTATTCTTGTATCGGTATTTCAATGTATTTGTATCATTGACTAACACCCGTAAAAGGTAAATTTGCTTACTTGGGATTAGGTTCAATTTTTGCAATTTGTCCAGAGATATTTTATATACGAGGCGACCAATAAGAATTTGGTCGCCTCTGTGGTTTAGCGGTCCAGGTGTTGGACTTGATGTCTTGATGAGGTCCGGGGTTCAAATCCCGGGTCTGGTAACAAAATGAAAACAATAATTGATTGGATATATGTGTCCAGTTGGCGATAGGCTTGCCACCTATCACATTCTGGAACTTAGTGTCTTCGGTTAGTCGTGGGTGCCGTGGTTGTGTCTCTGCCTACCTCTTCGGGGTATATGGACGTTTAGATACTTTATATACTTCTTGTAATCGGTACTTGGTGAGATTTCATTTTAGATACATATTGATAATATCACTAGTACGTTCTACAATGTATTATAGATCAGATATATTTGTTTATATTTTTTTCCGGTGATTGGAAAGCAATAAAGTACAAATACCTACACATCGCATTTAGACTCCAAAGATGTACCTAATTGTATAGGTATTGCTAATCTAATTCCTTTCTCCGTATAGCCTGCTTGCAACTGTCATAGCACTAGTTAGGAACTACTCACCCAGTAGACTTTGAAATTACTTGCCAAATTTTATAATTAAGGCGTTAAGGCATCATTCTCAGACAAACAAACACATATTCATGTGTTGTTTAGGATTGGATATGTGCCCAGGTGGCGCTAGGATTGCCACCTATCACGTTGTGGCACTTAGTGTCTTCGGCTAGTCGTGTTTACCCTGGTTTTGCTTCTGCCTACCTCTTCAGGGACATGGGCGTGAAAATACTTTATTCATATCTTATTATTACAAAAAAGGGTATTCCAACTACTTATACGTATAAAGGTACAATTCCGAATAGCCGAATTCCGAAAGCTGCCAACTGCAACTGTCAGCAGCATAAGAAGCAACTGCATGAACTGAAGTTATACGTGCTGCTGCTTGGAAGCTAATTCATTAATTACATACAGTAATACTATTTAAATTATGCACTTCGGCTTTACACTTTTTACTCTTTTGATACTTTATATTTTTATTGACTGACTTAATGTAAATTTAAGCGAAATTATTAATTACGTAATAACAACTCTATATAGGTATCTTTAAAATACATTCGGGTTTCCGAAGCTTTGACGAATATAGCCGAAGCGCATAATTTAAATAGTACTACTCGTATTATACAAACTAGTAGCGCAGCTGCGGCCAGCTTGATGCCAGCTATTTGGAATAGTACCTTAATCGTTTTATATAATTCACTAGTTCTTATACAAGAACAAGATATCAATGCGTTCATATATTAATTTTGAGTATGTTCAAGCCCATATCAACAAAGACGTAGGCAGAGGTAGAAAAAAGCAAAAATCATACCCTGCTTTTGCTAAGCTACCACGACTAGCCGACTAAGCCCCATAATGTGACATATAGCTAGCCTATCCAACAGGGCGCAATAGCTTAGTGTGACATTTTTCTTATTTCCTTTTTTGCCTGACCCGGGATCGAACCCGGGACTCCAAGTCCGATGCTAGACCACTAGACCACAGAGGAAACTATTTAGAATAAGATAATTTTAAAGTATAAAACCTCCAGACTTATAAAGGTTAGTTATAACAAAATGTACATTAAGGTACCTTCAAGATTTTACTTTTAATTTAAAGAAACGTCCGAAATTCTGAAATAAAGTGTACAAAAATCTAATGAGAAAAGCTGCTCATTATACTTATGCCCTTTAGGTACTTCGCCTGAGGGCTCCCTGCAAAAGAATGTAAAATATTTTTCAAACGCGTCCTGAATTACTTCTAAGGAATTATTTTATAAAGAAACGTAATTATATGAGATGTACTGTTTATTCATAAAATGATCACGTAGTTTTACTCTTACCTATCTATTTTATACGCCAAGCACTAATGTTATGGCGGCAGGAATAGATAATAGATAGAATAGATAATCCGGGCGAGTCGCTGCGAATCTGCTACCAAGTCAGATGTCACGGTGTCAATGACGGTGAGCCTATGCTCGCCTCTTACGAGCTACCTGGCAGGAAGTCAAATGGTATATTCTGCAAAGGAGCCCGGACCAGGTTTTCTTAAGTATTCATAGGCCTGGCATAGTTTTAGGTAAAAGTTCTCCAAACAACAGAAAATAGAAAAAAAAGGCATATTTTGTCTTAATAATGTTATTTATTAAATTGACCCAATTTTTGTTAGAATCAGAATCAGAATCAGAATATTCTTTATTCACATGAACCATACAAGTGGTATTTGTGGGCGTCGACATTTTTTTAAACTACCACCGGATCGGAATCGCGGCCTCACACTGAGAAGATCCGGCGAAAGAAACTCAGCGGGCTTGTCTTTTTTCAATAATAATATTTACAATGTAATCTAGCTTAAAAATACAAATAACAATCTAATTTTAACTTAAATAAAAGGTACAACAAATTACATTACAAATTGCAGAGGGAGATTGAAATCTCTATCCCCAAGCATGTTCATCTTCCAAATAATCTGAGACCGTATAATAAATAGCCTTTTTGACATAATTTTGCTTTGATACATTTTTTAAACTTATTAATAGGTAGATCTCTAATATCAATGGGCAGCTTATTGTAAAAACGTATACATTGACCGAAAAAGGATTTAGTAATTTTATGAAGACGAGTTTTGTATACGGCTAGATTATTTTTATCTCTCGTATTTACATTGTGAACATCACATTTTTTTGTAAACATACATAGATTTTTTTTGACATACATTAAATTCTCATAAATGTATTGAGAACTGCAGGTTAAAATATTTATTTCTTTGAATTTTTCACGCAGGGAATCCCTTACTTTAAGATTATAAATAGCACTAATGGCTCTTTTTTGTAATACAAATATAATACTTATATCTGCAGAATTTCCCCAAAGAAGTATCCCGTAAGACATTAAACTATGAAAATAGCTAAAATACACTATTCGGGCCGTTTCAACATCTGTTAATGTTCTTATTTTTTTTACTGCAAATGCTGCTGAACTAAGCCTATTTGCCAGTTTCTCAATATGAGGGCCCCATAAAATTTAATTTATGATATAATTAAAGTTATATATAAAAATTTAATTTAAAAATATAATTGAAGTTGTATGTAAGTAATATATTGCTGGTCTGAAGAAAATTTTTGCTACTCTTTTTCACACTCCCATCCCGTTCAGTGCATATACCACGCCGCAATACAAATACGAACAGAACGGAAACTACCTACAAACATAGAAGTCACACTACGCTATACTCACACAAACACACGCATTTACGAGGCCCCTAAGCGGTTTTCGCAGTGCTGTAATAGAGAGTCACGCGTTAAGACGTTGTTATTTATTTTAACTATCTTTATTAATGCTCCGAGTTAATTCTTCTTTTAATCGACACGATGAGATCACCTTCTTATACTTTTTGTAAAACTAAGTAGTTATTGAAATAAGATTGTTGAAAATAATCACACGATTGTAATGCTTCAATAAGTAAGTAAGTATTTTGACAACTAGACTTATGCCCGATTTCACCAAGAGCCCCTATACTTTAGGGGACCTTTTAACGTTACTTACGGGACTGTTTCAATACAAAACCGTCCCCTAAAACACGTTAAAAGGTCCCCTAAATATAGGGGCTCTTGGTGAAATCGGGCATTAGTATCATACTGTTCAGATATGTGTGAGCGCGCGTTTTAGAACTCGTTCTAAATTCAAAAAGCTAATTCTAACTTATTTTTAAGCATTCAGCCAGCATTTTAAAAGCGACTATTTAAATGAAATCTCTTTTTAAAATAGGAATAGAAACACAATAGTAATAACACTCTGTACTCGAGGTCGCCTCCACTGCTTTAATGAAGTAATTAAGTTTAATTGGGCGTGTGACAGGATGCTGGTGGGACAAAAGGATCTTGACGGCTCTTATGTTTCGAATGAAGGCACAGACTTAAAAATTAACATTCAGGCTATATTGAAAATTACAATACAGTACAATAACTCTATTGTGCACCAAACACATATGTCAAGCGGTCTGATATTTAACTTGACTACATAAGATCCTGGGTTCGGTTCCTGGGTCCGGTTCGAAACAAAAACTGTAATTTGTCCAGAGATATTTTATATATTTTGTTTACTTGCCTCTGTGGTCTAGCGGTCCTGATGTTGGACTTGACTGCACACCAGACGCACAATCAGGCAGCCACGACTAGCCAAAGACACTAAGTCCCACAATGTGATAGGTGGCAAGCCTATTGCCAACCGGGCACATATCTAATCCCAAGCAATGTTTGTTTTAGAAAATTGGATAAACCCAATTTTCTTTTTGTTACCCGATTCAGGATTCAAACCCGGAAACTCAGACTTGAATAGTCCGACAACTGAACCGCTAGACCACAGAGGTGACTAACAAGTAAACAAATTAAAAAAAAACAATATAATGCTATTTAGTGCAAAAGTGTACGTGTCACAATTATTACGATTTAGAAAGTTCCTTTCAATTTTATTATTAAATGCAATAGCATTTAAAATAGAGTACAAAAAAGGCTTGATTAAAACAGTAAAAATAGTAACAGAGACAAAACAGCAAATAGAAATTCTCGTCTCCACAGTTTTAATGAACTAATTAAGTTTAATAGGGCATATGACAGGATGCTGGCGGGGCAAAAGTGTTTGTGCCTCTTGTACTTCATACTGGTATGGGGTTAACATCTTTATTTGATAATTAACTGTATGTAAGATCTAATTACAGACTCTTAACTTGACGGTTCTTTCAATTAATTAAACTCAATAAAACTATAAACACAAACATTTTAACATTTAAGGCCCCATACTCAGTCAGCCAGAAGAGCCAATCACCGCGCTCCCCCGTTCTATGATTACTATGGCGCTCTAAAGTAAACGTCTTAAGCGACAAATCACTGTTTTTGACACTATAAAAGTAATTTGAAAAAAAAGTATAAAAACTGAAACACTTATCTTTTAGGTATAGTACTTATCTATGATTACGTTAAATCTGGTGTCGATATTTTCATATCTAAAGTAGACATTTTTTTTTTTTTTTTTTATTTATTACCAAAAATGTACACTTATTATACACATACATATAAGGCATTTCTTAAAACCACT
>NJDD01002588.1:205887-220678 GCA_002245505.1 Calephelis nemesis
GTGTGTGTGTGTGTGTGTGTGTGTGTGCGTGCGTGCGTGCGTGCGTGCGCCCGGGCCTAGAATCATAATTATTAAGAATTACGATCCTACACTTTCTCTTTGTCATCTTATGACATGGAGAAACAATTATTACTCAATATGGTCTCCGTACTCGACAGCGGTCCAAACGCTGAGAAACGTACATAAGGTAAGTCAAAAGAAACATGGTTGGTACTACCCATTCTCATGACTAGTGCAAATGCACTTCTCTCATGACGAGCCTATATACATGTAACCTATTAATACATATAGTTACTATACAAAATGTTATTTATGAATTTTCCAAAAAACATAACGTTGACCGAGATTTCGATATGTGCCCGGATGGCAATAAATGGTGGTGGGTGTTAATCCCATCACATAGTTAGACTTAGTGTCTTCTGCTACTCATAGGTACCCTGGTTGTACCTCTGCCTACCATTTTTGGGATACGGGCGTGAAGATACTTGTAACCTGCTATTAATGAAACGTCACTAACGATTTTACTTCACTCCGTAATTCCAAAATAAATGAAATAATTAAATGGCCTTGGACAAAACACAAATCGAATCTGATCCCGAAAAGAAGCAAATTATGTACTTGTGTTATTGGTAGTGGCGATAAGTATAAGTTCTAGCCCTGATGATTCTGTCATAAGCGAAACCGGTAGGCTATTTATAAAATAATAAACTAAAAGTGATACGTAAAACAGTACAAGTGTTTCTTCATTTAAAAAGGAGTAGTTTAAGTTCTAGCCCTAATGATGCTGTCATAAGCGAAACCGGTAGGCTATTTATAAAATAATAAATTGTGAGTTATACGTAAAACAGCACAAGTGTTTCTTCATTTAAAAAGGAGTAGTTTAAGTTCTAGCCCTGATGATGCTGTCATAAGCGAAACCGGTAGGCTATTTATAAAATAATAAATTAAAAGTGATACGTAAAACAGTACAAGTGTTTCTTCATTTAAAAAAGAGTAGTTTAAGTTCTAGCCCTGATGATGCTGTCATAAGCGAAACCGGTAGGCTATTTATAAAATAATAAATTGTGAGTTATACGTAAAACAGCACAAGTGTTTCTTCATTTAAAAAGGAGTAGTTTAAGTTCTAGCCCTGATGATGCTGTCACAAGTGAAACCGGTAGGCTATTTAAAAAATGATAAATTATAAGTGATACGTAAAACAGTACAAGTGTTTCTTCATTTAAAAATATGAATATTTGGAAGTTTTACCAAGCGCCGACGATGGAAAATATCAAATGTGTTATTGGTGTTAGTCAACGATACCAATACTTAGAAATTCTTAAACAGATACCAGAATAAATTAAATAAACACGCAGACCCGGAAATGCAGACGTTTAAATGTTCATCACACAAATGCTTGCTCCCGTTGGGAATCTAACCCGAGCCTCTCGGATAGCCGGCTGATTTAGGCGTACTCTCAACCAACGAAGCGGTCAAAAGAAAAAAAAATAAAGCAATTACATCACTTGCTTTATTTTTTATTTGTTCAAGTTTTAAGTTTGATATTTTAATACGAATTATACATTCACTTAATTGTTATACTAAGTTGAAGTTGCAAACATGTAATTTCTAAACAGCACCTGTGTATCAAAACTTTAATGCAATGTTTAAAATTTTGTACACGACTGTACAAAAGTCTGTAAATTTCATTTAACTACGTAAGGGCGTAGTTTAATGACCTCCACAAAATATCCAGCTCCCCTGAGCTTTACTAACAAGGCAGTAGTCGACGGGACTATGGTGTGACTAATATATTATTTGCCCCATATTATGGCATATTTATATGGCATTATAACTTCAGAAATTATTGGTTTATTAACATTTTATAGTACTGAGACACCAGTTAAAATAATGGGATAAGAGCAGCTCGCCCGGATTGGTAATCTTACCTATTTATACCTCTTCAGGGCTCGGTATTGTCGCGTTCCGTCATGGAAGGAGGGTTATACCGCGCATTAACAATACGGCAAGGGGAAAACCAAGCAAATCGAATTAGGGTAGTTGTATCAATCCGAGCGAACTGTTTTAAACACTCAACCACCTAGACTGATTAAAGTATAAGTAACGCTTCGTTACTTTTGAGCAAACTACGAATGGTTAAGCTTACGGATTACATTTTGTTGATTATAAGTACGATTATAAGTAATGTCGAGAACAAAGAGCTTAATTGCGCGTCCAAAACTACTAATTAAGATGTCCTTTATAAGAGATGGCATATTTATAAATAAATGTTAATTAACATTTTATAGTACTGGTACACCAGTTCAAATTTGTTGAAATAACGAGATAAGAGCAGCTCGCCCGGTTTGGTAATATAACCTTACTTATTTCTATCTCCATAGGGCTCGCTATTGTGGCGTTCCGTGTTGATAGGTAGAGAATAGCATGCATTGCTGCGTAATTGCACCAATCAAAGCAAACTGCTCATAAGCACTCTACCACTTAGACTGACTAAACTAAAACCGCGAATGAAAGAGGATTTTTATGCATTCAAAACTACTACCGATGCAGATGTCCGTTAAGGGGCCCCATATACGCTAAAATACGTCAGCAGTTTACTGTCTTTTTCATACAAAGCAATCATGGATCTTGGTGACAAAAATACACAAGATTAACATGAATATGCTTTGCTAGACTAGTGTTTCCAAAACACGATTCATTTCACTTTGCTCTATAGAAAAAAATCAAAAAGTTAACCCTTTTTTGAAAGCAAAACGCAAATGTCTACTTCAAATATGAAAATATCGACACCAGATTTAACGTAAACATAGATAAGTACCATACCTAAAAGATAAGTGTTTCAGTTTTTATACTTTTTTTCAAATTACTTTTATAGTGTCAAAAATAGTGATTTGACGCTTAAGACGTTTACTTTAGAGCGGCATTGTTCATAGTAATCATTGAACGGGGGAGTGCGGTGATTGGCTCTTCTGGCTGACTGAGTATGGGGCTTTAACAAAACGAACAAATGAAAAATAAAGATTATTACGCGACGCGAAAATTAAGTGACGATTTTTAGAAAAAAAAAGTAGCTAGCTCTCTAACGAAAAGCGTTTTATATATTATATATTAGTATAAATAATACGTAACTATTAATTTTTAGTTTTTGAAGTGAAACTTCTTTATCGGGGTTGGAAACAATTTTAGTGTATAATTTTTTCTTACGCATCACATTTTTCCGTTACGCGCCATCTTTTTCTTATCCCTACTATTAATGGAAAATAAAAGAATTTGTATTTATGTCTATGATAATAAAAGCCTTTTATTAAACTTTATCTAATTTAACTTTATTTAACCAATTTCTGTAAAGTTGCATATTATAGTAACTTAAGATTTTAAACTTAAATCGTCGCGTATTATTAACATTTTTAATTATTTGTATGGGATACTCACGATCTTCTTGTCAAACAATATAAAATAAAATATGAAATAACGACAAATAAAATAAAAAAAGATCGTGAGTATCCCGTCTAAACAATTAAAAATGCATATAGTAAATTATTTTTTTGAAAAATACCGTCATAAAGAAGTTTCACTTCTTACGAGTGTACGCTAGTACACGCACACGTTTTTATTTGTCTCTGTGGTGAGATATCTAGTGACCCAGTGTTCGGCGTAGACGCGTGATTGTCATACCTCAAAATATGTTTACTGTACTTAAATCAAATAGATATGATTGGTTTATTATTCCCCGCGTTGGTCCGGGCTCCTTTGCAGAATAGACCATCTGCCTCCCTGCTAGACAACTCGTAAAAGGCGAGCATAGGCTTACCGTCGCTATCGCCGTGACATCCTACTAGGTGGTAGAGTATCGCAGCGATTCGCCCAGATCGGTACCACCGCCTTACCTATTCCTGCCACCATAACGTCCATTGCTTGTCGTTGACGTGTTACGGTTCGGAGGGTAAAGTAGCCGGTAAACTGACTTTTGCTCGAGGCCTTACATCCCGACCTCAGGTTGGCAAGGCACCATTACCACCTTTGGTGTCTCTAGACAATGTGAATTTCTTACCATCAGAAAATCCGTCTGCTTGTTTGCCTTCCATTATGATAAAAAATGAGGTCGCGGTTTCGATTTCCGAGTCGGAGAAATCAAAATGTTTTTTTTATATTTCTAGAAAAAAAAAACTTTGTCAAGCTTTGGCTAAATGTGGATCTATGTTATTAATGATCAGCAAGAAGTATGTAGGTACAACCTACTTCTTGCAGATACGAACATGAAGATACTTTTTAGGTACACACATTTATCTAAACCCAAAGTAATCAAATTATATGCTTGTGTTATGTTTGTTAGTCGACGATACTAATATGTACACAAAAATATTAAAATTAATGCCGGTATAATTTTAATAAAAACCCACATCCGGAAATACAGACATCGCTATTCATTCCACAAATGCTAGCCCCCATCGGGAATCGAAGCTGAGCTGAGCTGAGGTTTGTCTCAGAAGTTCGGCGTGTCGCTAATTCCTCATCCAACGAGGTGGTCCTTACTATTTAATGATTTAAACAGGTTTACAAGATAAATAAGAATACGTAAGTTCTTATTTATTTAATGTTGTTTTTCTTATAATAGAGATTAAAATAACTTTAGATTTTCGCAAATGTTTCAGATCATGCCAGAAATGAGATATAAGAAATTAAAAAGGAGTGTTTATTTAAAGTAAGTAATATCTTGTTAATTTAAACACTGTAAAATTAATACTTTCTTTATATTCTTTCTATGTCTTCGGCACTTTGTAAAATTCCATTGCAAACATACTTTCCAAATGACTCTTGTACTTTTCCACAATACATTTTATTTCAAACATAATCAAACCAGTTTAGGTACACAATCGTCAGGACTTTTCAACCGAAATCTACTCTGATTTTTACTGTTCCGTTACTAACAAACTACCTAATACTAAACGTTAAAAGTGAAATAGATTAGCTTTATATAATTTAAAATCCCCCTTACTTCTCTATCGCTCTATCATATAACGAATGCAAAGCTTCCGATCCCTCAGTTGCCCATTCCAAAGTTATGCAGTTGACTTATTTCAATGCTTAATTCAATACTTATTTTCTGACATGTAATTTTTTTCAATCATAGTAAAATTAGTTGACGTTGGTGTCTATGTTAGATTTAGTAGTCGCAAATATTAGCCGACCTTTACTTTTATCCTGATGGAGATGATATCGTTAACGTTTAAATAATCCGAACCACGACCACGCAGAGCTACAAGATGTTGGTTCATCACAATTCGTCAGTTGAAGTCTGTCATCATAAGTCAGAAAATAATTGAGCGAAAATGTTCACAGATTAATTTTATTATAAAAGCGACACACAACTTTAAAAACCCCGCCAATTTGAAAAAAGCAATTCGACAATTGAAAAACAGTATGTTTGTAGAGAGTTCCATTTTCAAACTCTGTTATTGTTTTTTCTTTTGTTAATTTTAAGTGGCCAGTTCCAGAAACTTTTATTGCCCTACGTATAACCAAAGACTACTACGTATAACCAAAGATTATATTTAATTTATATTTTTTTAATTATATTTACTAATCTCTGGTATAACATTAAAAAGATACATCTAGACTTGACAACCTTAGGCTTTTTTTCGTCGTTTAAAAATAATTCTTTAAAGTAATTGACACCTTATTTAATATTGTTTTGTTTTTATAAAGCCTTGCCTTAGAGTTTTAAGTATATAAATTATCTCCTACGCCCTAAGGTTGTCTGGCAGAGATCGGTCTGAAGTGATAAAACCGCCTAAGGTAAATAATATTGTAAGTGAAAGTGTGTATTATTTCTTAAATTTTGATGCATGATAAAGTGTGTTCATTCATTTATTCATTAACATTGCTATGTTTATGTTAAGAAAACCAAAAAAACAAATGAAATATCTTAATTTATTTATCTTTAATGTTAAAATAAGCAAGTTTTCTAAATGCGTTTAACTAATCTTTACATGCAAGTGCTGAGTAATTAGTTCTCGTTTAATAACGGTGGTTTATGTTCGCGGAGTTAAACTAGCACTCAACCAAAATAAGATAATAAACTAACTTTACACGCTCGCGAATGTTTCAAATCATGTCAGAAACTACAGTTTACAAGTTAAATTTTAATGCATAAGTAAAATAAAAGCTTTAACGTGCAATGAAATATATTTATCTGACCTTACTAAGGTCAAACGACTAGCTGTATGTCCACTGCTGGTCATTGTCTTTCTTACATCACATAAAAACTACCGTCTTTCCACAAAAAAAAACGTCTGTTTAAATAAATTACTGCTAATAATAGTAATTTTGTTGCGCACTCTCTAAACTAATTTAAAGTTATCGCTATCTTCTTTCAACGCAAGTCAAATTAGTCTGTATACGAAATTTCTACAAAAGTTTAATCGATCACTCGGAAAATGTAGATTAAAACATTACAATTTGAAATGGTCGGACTAATCTAACATGTCTAAAACGTTCCATCTCTTTTGTTTTTATTTCATTTGAAAAAGATAGCATGCATCTATAATAAGTTTAGTTTGTGAACAGCAGAATTGCCACCACTGTCTGGAATTGTCATCCAACCAATAATGCTACACGCGAATGACGTTGCTGCATGTGATTGGTCAGGAGTTCAATATCAAATTTCAAAATATGTAAAAGATTCAAGACTTTATATAAATAAAAGAGGCTGCTTTTTCTCGATTTCTTCATTCGTTAAAATTTTTTTTAAAGAGTTATTCTAGCTTAAGTTGGAAACCGAGACCTTTTTTTATTTAAGTTGTTAAATTTCAAGATTGGTATATCGAAAAATCCAGATTCGATACAACTAATAAATTTTCCAACACAGATTAGGTAACAGTAAGCCTATATCATCGAGTACAAATACAATATGCCGAACACCTAACCAATTCAAATCGATCGTAATTATCAGTGGTCCTTGGCTAATATCACCAATGGACACCATGTAAAATTTTCCCACGATTGCTTCTATTGGTTCCTACTACATTTTATCTATTGACTATTCCTGCCACCATAAAATAAGTATTTAGCACTGTCTTTTTCCACTTAAACTGTAAATATAATAGCCATGTAAATTTATTAAACTAATTAGGTTAAATACCTCAGAACTGGACTTATTTGGTACTTGAAGGAAATGTGTATTTTTTGCCATCACTAAACCCGACTATTCATTTTTCTGACAAAATTTTACTCAAATCAGTAAAAAACACAAGGGAAGTTCAATATTTAATTTACATGTTACTATATACTAAGTTTTAAATACATTAATATCTTCACGCCAAGTCCCTCACGGTGCAGGCAGAGAGTATCGAGTGCCAATCCTCACGATCCTGATAAACGTTTATGGCTTCCTCCACATTAATTACCCTTCTCATACAAACATGCCGATTTCAAAAACTCTTGATACAACCCTCTGATAATATCCAAATGATCTGATAGTGGAATGTCAACTTTGGTCTCCCCAGGCTTACAATATTTATAACGTTTTTTTATAACAAATGATACCAATTAATAATTGTAATTCTTAACTCGAATATAAACTTAATAGAGGTATTTGACCAAAAACAGCTTGTTTTGGACTTCCACTAGAATGCCTTGATTATATGAAAGCGTGAGTGTAGACATTTCAGTAGAAATTGATTAGCATCAGGGTTCATGCTTAAGGTTTCTGAGCACGCGATGTTGGTCTGAAAAATTATTTCATAAATTAAAATGATAAATATCTTTGCCGGACCTGGTGTTGCCAGGATTTTAAAATTTAATGAGGTGCACTACTTAATACAGTTAAAATAAAAGTTATGTTTCAAAGAAACATCAGATAAGTAAAACGCCATTTTAATTATTATGACTTTTGAATTAGTTTTGGATTAAGTCATAGATTTAAATGAAATTTGACTTGAATTATATTTATTTTATATTTCTTAAGTTTTACTCTAATAATAATAGTTTTTTTATCATACAGAAAAAGCTTACATCTTTTGACCGCCTCGTTGGTCGAGTGGCTAGCGTACTACAACGAACAACCGCGAGGCTCGGGTTCGATACCCGACGGGGCCAGGCGTTTGTGTGATGAACATTAAGATGTCTGTATTTCCGGGTTTGGGCGTTTATTATATATAAGTATTTCTATGTATTAATATAGTTGACTAATACCCATAATACAAGCATATAATTTGCTTACTTTGGGGTTAAATTCAATTAGTGTATTGAATTACCCTAAAGTAAGTGTAGATTAACTTAGTCTCGTGTTTGATATTTATACATCTTTATCTCCCACGTCAGACTTGAATTCTCGACTCGGGCAACAAAAAGAAAATGTGTATTTTCAATTTTGTAACAAAAATAAAGCCTTCTAGAGATTCGTTGCATATTGAAAACATGTCTTGTTCAGCGACATTCAGCCAGCGTTTCTTGGGTCTGCCTCTTTTAATGTAACCTATGGGCTGTTTATATACCTATGTATACAAACAATACAACAGTACGGCACTATTTATGCTCTTCTTCTTTTATAAAAATGACTTTCAATCGTTTTTCACGACTTCCTTCGGCAATGTCAAGTTAGTTATTATTAATTCTCCTACAGTCATTAGTTACTGAACAAAGTCATGTCAGATCAGGATCCTGAGTAAAACAGTGGCTCGTTACCCAAGCTCATCTAGTGAGATTTGACGGTAGCGAGGAATTAGACGAAACACTAATTTCTTCATGATTACTTCATTTTTGCACTTTCACTGAACAAAATTAATCTAATTCCCACCTAATTTGACCAATTTCACTCAACATAAACACGAAATTCAAAAATAATGAAAAAATTACGACCGTCTTCATTCACGGTGGTGCCAAAACTCACTATGTACGTTATATACCTCTGTATTATAAAGGCGATCCTGCAGCTTATTCGCTATATCACGGATATAAAGTACACCACGGATATGAAAGCTACCACGGATTTGAACGATTTTAATTCGAACTTTTCGCGTTACGCTATACATTCATCACACGCATCTCTGTGATATGATACACTTAGGTCCAAAACACATAACTGCGTTGCGGTGCCGCGCCGCTAAAATCGTCGGTTTGCGTTGCGATGTTAGAGACTTGTTTTTGCCATGGATCATCGTAAGAAACTCATTACTTATTTGTTATTAAAGATATATTACTCTGTGTAAAATAAATAAATAGTGCCGCACTACTACAATCGGCATTGACGCTACTGCCGATTCTAGCAGCGTGGCGCGGCGCCGCAACTCGGTTATGTGTTTCGGTCCTTATGCTGTTCAAATAATGACTGTGCTTGACTGCGATATAAAAAACAGACGGAACGATGGTTTCGTATACATGTCTTTAGCTTAAATAGAATTTCAGGGATACAAATGACACCTGTCAAATCAGGCAACTTTGCCCAACATTTATTCGGGCAAAAGTGTGATCATTACCACAAGACGTATGAAGAATCAACCAAATATTTCAACTGGTCTATAGGCCTTCATAATAGCTTAATGACAAATAGAATTAATTAACATTGAATATGAAGAGCCTTATTACAAAACAATCGTAATTACCCCGATTTGTGTTAAGTGCACTCGCGAAACACTCCGATCGGAGCAATAAATGAAATTCGGGCGTAAATTGATTGAAACCACAACCAAGTATTGGAACAAGGTATTAATATTAATGCATTCATTATAATCAATATTTCGAGTGTAAAGGATCTGGATCCTTTCATTCATCCTGAATAGCTACCTGCATGTTTGTTCGCATCATAAGATTTTATGAAACATTAATTTTTATATTACTTTTGTCAGTATTTTTGTCTCAAATGAATCATCTTATTGCAATTTATCAGTAGAATAATCTTTTACGAAATTTATTCCTTGATTTTTTGGATATTTAAGAGCCCTTAAGTACAATTACTAACATTTATCATAATTAATGGTGTTTTACTAGGTACCCGTGTTGGTCCAGGCTCCTTTGCAGTATCGACTGCCTTCCTGCCAGTCAACTCGTAAAAGGCGAGCATAAGCTTACCGTCATTAACACCGTGACATCTGACTAGGTGATAGAGTTTCGCAGCGACTCGTCCGGATTGGTACCACCGCCTTACCTATTCCTGCCACCATAAAGTAAGTACTTGTCGTCGACGTGTTCCTCAGGTTGGCAACGCACCAATACCACCTTTAGTGTCTCTAGGCGGCTTTCAGTTTTACAATTGCGGTTTCAACTATTTGTGAATTTTGAAACTACTTAATCACAAAATCAATTTAGTTAAAATAGAATATAAAGAGCGCTATATAACAAAACAAGCGTAATTACCCCGACCGGTGTTAAGTGCACTCGCGAAACACTCCGATCGGAGCAATAAATGAAATTTGGGTGTAAATTGATTGCAAGCCGCAACCAAGTGTTGGAACAAGGCATCAATATTAATGCATTGATATTAATCAATAGTTTGAAAGCCTGTTGAAACGAGTTGAGCGGTTTTTCAATAATTTCAATTTATTTTGATTTTCCAAAAATACTCGGACAATTGTCAGTGGATTTTGATTATTCTTTTCATCGATATTCACAGATGGTTCCAATATTATGTAACACATATTTTAAATTCTAAACAAATTTTATCGAAATTCGACTAGTCGTTTTTGAGTTACATTTAAAGATGCAAATTTTGCGTGTACTTAGGTGAATTTAAAATTAAATTATAGTCGGGTTTTGAATTTTATCTTAGATTAAATTATTGCTTCTGAATTTTCATTAAAAATTAAAATGTCGAATTAAGTTTTCTAGTTTTCGGTTTCTTTAGAAACTTTCGTAAAGCTACTAAATCAGAAAATTAAGGATTGCAATAATAATTAGTGAAAACTAGTTTCACTAAATAAATAATCATAAACATTCAAACTACTCAGTCTTAAAACCAATTATAATATTGATTTTGAGACTGAGTAGTTTAAATACAGAATGGAGAAATCACACTTGTTTTGTAATTTTAAGGCTATGAAATCACAAAACATGTGTAATTTCCAGGCCGAGTTAAGTGCACTCGTGAAATGCTCCGATCGGAGCAATAAATGAAATTTGGGTGTAAGTTGATTGCAAGCCATAACCAAGTGTTGGGAAAAAGCATTAATATTAATACACTTATAAATTGATCAAAAGTATGAGTATCTATTAAAACGTGTTATACCTTTTTTTTAATATTTTTTTATGTTATAGAAAGACAAACAAGCAGACGGATTTCCTGATGGTAAGAAATTCACGCCGCCTAGAGACACCAAAGATGGCAATGGTGCGTTGCCAACCTGAGGTCAGAATGTTAGGCCTCGAGCAAAAGTAAGTTTAACAGCTACTTTACCCTCCGAACCGGAACACGTCATGGCGTTATGGCGGCAGGAATAGGTTTGGCGGTGGTACCAATCCGGGCGAGTCGTTGCGAAACTCTACCACCTAGTCAGATGTCACGGTGTTAGTGATGATAAGCCTATGCTCGCCTTTTACGAGCTGCCTGGCAAGAAAGTCAGATGGCCTATTCCGCAGAGGAGCCCGGACCAACACGGGGGAATTTTCAATAATACCAATTTAGTTTAAATTTCGAAAACATTTTATTTCGTACTCGCAGCCCGTCCAAGCTTTGCACGGGTGGAAAAACTTCAATGCATGTGAACCTTTCTCTAAAATTACTCAATCTATTAACAAAACGCATCAAATCCGTTGCGTAGTTTTGAAGATCTAGGCGTACCTACATATATACAGACAGATAACTATTCTATATAGTGATAGTTTTATACTTTAGTAGCTGCCCGCCCTCGCTTCGATTCGGTTATTCAAGAATAAAAATCCTACTATTGTATACACTAAAACCTTTCTCAAGAATTGTTCTATCTATTGATGAAAAAAGAATGAAAATCCATTCAGTACTTTTCAAGTAAGTCGCGAACAGACAGACAGACGCGGCGGGGGACTTTGTTTTATAATATATATTGACTAGCGGCCCGCTCCGGCTTTGCAGGGGTATAAAATATACATATAAACCTTCCTCTTCAATCACTTCGTCAATTAAAAAAAACTGCATCAAAATCCATGGTGTACCTAGTTTTAAAGATTTAAGCATACAAACGGATGAAGGGGCAGAGAAAGCGACTTTGTTTTATACTATGTAGTAATAGTGATTTTTCTTATGCCCCGTTAATACAATTTAAAAAAAAACTACAATAGAAAAATTTAGTTGATGTTTGGGTGCTTCATAAACATGTTGATTCAAGTGTCGTAGTATGTAAATATAGACATGTAATAAATCTGTAGAAGGGTCAATTCTGTACATTGAAAATATTGAAAAAATAAATAGCAGGGGGCGTTACTGGATCGATACCAAATCCGAATATGTGATTAAAAAATTTTTTGCCTGTCTGTCTGTCTGTATGCTCAGGAATCACGTGAAAACTGATGGTTCGATTTTGATGAAACTTGATATAATTACACTTTAATATCCTGGGCATAAAATGGGATACTTTTTATCCAGGAAAAATACGTAGCAAAAAAAATAATTTTTCAGTTTTATCACGCGAGTCGCTGGCGGAAGCTAGTTAGAAATAAACTATTATAAATCGTATTCGCTGTTTTTTTATAACAGATTCGTTGACCTTTTAATAAAATTCGAAGAACCCGATACAACAATGTAAATAAATGTATCGGTTTCTTTTAAATTTTTATCTGCATTCGCGTTTTTAAAATTTCTTTGATACTGTGATCAAGATCCAATTTCTAATTTTGCATGAATTCAAGAGTAACCCCTAAAAGGCAACCACAACTAGCCGATGATTCTAAGTCCCACAATGTGTAAGGTGGCAAGACTATCACCAACCGGCCACTTATCCAATTCCGGACAACATTGCTTTCATAAGAAAATTTAAAATAGACTTATTTGGTTACCCACCCAGATCGAACCCTCATGAAGTCTAGTCCAATATTGGGCCGCTACGGCGATTAGTAATTTATATCGTCTGGTAGTCTTGATTGCCCCGAGTTAGGGGACGGCCATAAATTACGTGTGGTGTTTTTTTACATTTTCTGAAACTCCCTCCCCCCCTGGTGAGATGTCATGAGATTTTATTCAACCCCCTCCCCCACCCCCCAATCTCACGTGAGATTTTTCAAAATGTGGATTTCTTATTTAAACGTATTGGATTGTTGCAGCAAAAACAAATGAAATTATTTTCTTTTGAAGGAATTAGTGAATGGTCTTCATCGTATTAAGGTTACGCTTAAGATTAAATTTTAAGCATGTACCTTCAGTGTGGATGAAATGGACCAATACAGCATATTTTTTTGTGATTAAAGCAAGAAAAATTGCGTAATATTTGTCGTTTCTCTCCCCAACGAAAGTTCAGGTGAGATTCGAATCGACCCCCTCCCCCACTTAAACATCTCACGTAATTTGTGGACGCCCCCTTAAAAACATACGCTGGGTAACATCATGCTTTTATAAAGTAACAAAGGCCAATAATATCTTATCGTACGGAATACGGATAGAGTATCTTCAGTATCTTCACGCCCATATCCCCGAAGAGGTAGGCAAAGGCACAACCAGGGCACCCACGACTAACCGAAGACACTAAGTCCCACAATGTGATAGGAGGCAAGTCTATCGCAAATCGGGCACATATCTAATCCCGAGTAACATTTTTTTAATTTAGAAAATTGGAAAAACCAAATTTTCTCTTTGTTGCCTGACCCGGGATTCGAATTCGGAACCTCATGCAGTCAAGTCCAACATTTGAACCTTTTGACCACACAGGCGTGACACCACAGAGTTATAACGTGTTAAAATGTGTAGAATTGCCTAATGTTGTAATTGTCACTGAAAAAGCTTATACATTCATTCAAAGTAACAGTCGTGCAAGTTTAAAGATATCCCTATGTTGGTTAGGGTCCGAAAAGACCGTCTACCTCTCTACCACGCAGGTCATAAGAGGCGAGCACAGGTTTAAATATAGGTCAGTAAAAACAAGACTACTGGCGGTAGAAAGCTGATCAGCATTTTGCCCGGGTACGGATCCACCACCTTACGCNNNGTCCTGCCGCCATAATGACTGTCATACCGGTCTGGGTAGCTGGGTGGTAGGGTAGCCGGAAGACTTCCACAATAAACCTAATATCCTGGCCACAGGACAGAAACGCACCTGTTATACCTATGGTGTTTATGGCTCACGGTTGCCTCTTACCATTAGGAAACCCGTGTGCCTGTTCACTGACCTCACATAAAAAATATCGACATCATCCATCTATAACGTCGGAGAAATAGGATAACTACGTCGTATTTTATTCCGTCTCTAGTGGTTGATAGTATTAACTATTTACAAGGGTTAAATTTGGTACTACTCGCATTACGACAGACGACATGTGTAAATTACGTATCAATATATCTAATATTCTATTCAGTAACTGAAAGGGAATAACATATATACATGCATTACTAATATTCTTGACAAAAGTTTGTGGGAATCTTTAATTTTTTAAACTGAACACTGGAATAAATTTAATAAACACCCAACCCGGAAACACAGACACTTAAATGTTCGTCACACAATTATCTACCGTCGTCGGAAACAGAACCCGAGACTCGGGGTTGGGCATTGGCATTATGCATGCAATCTAACCGCTTGATCAACGAGGCGGTTAATTTTAATAACATTTGTTTACAAATAAGTAATAAAAGTAACAATCAAGTGTACATTTTAGAGCAACAACTTTCTGATGT
>NJDD01002588.1:220701-245910 GCA_002245505.1 Calephelis nemesis
TAACTGCCAATATTAATAATTTAATTTAGATAAGAGATCGTGATATTTCAAATCAGTTGCCAGGTAACTGCTGTTAAGTATCTTCACGTCCATATCCCCGAAGAGGTAGGCAGAAGCACAACCAGGGCACCCACGATTAGCCGAAGACACTGAGTTCCACAATGTGATGGGTGGCAAGCCTATCGCCAACGGGCACTTTTCCAATCCCGAGCAATAATTTTTTTTATTAGAAAATTGGATAAACCCAATTTTCTTTTTGTTGCCCGACCCGGGATTCGAACCCGGGACCTCATGCAGTCAAGTCTAACACCCGGACCGCTAGACCACAGAGGCGACATTATTTTTCAATTTACTGTTAATTTTCAATAATTAACAAACATCTTAGCAATAAAACTCTAGAAAGCCTATCTTTGTCTGTAGATAGGTAATTAATAATGGCCGTAAATAAACACCCACAGCCCCAGGACCCAGAAACACAGCTGTTTTCATCATACAAATGCCTGCCGGGAATCGAACTATTTCCTCGTGAATGACTAGTGGCATAACGCGTAATAATAAGGGGTAAAATGGCAATAGAATACCTACCATTCAAAGGTCAAAAGTTAAGCTAACAAATTCATAGAGCAATATCGTAGACCGATCGAATTCTTATCCACCTGTGGCCAATTGAATTAACTATTTATAAGGGTTGCCGTTCCTCCCGGAATATTGCGGAACACGACACGTGTAAATTACCCATCAACACCCATAAAATAAACCTTGATTACTTTGCGTGAACAAATTTTAAACTACTTAAAATAGATTAAGTTTGAAACAACACTTATTAAGGTAAAATTTTAATACAAATTGTTATTTACTCCTTTTATTGTGCTATTATATCTGATTACGCTTTAAAGGTGCAAAAAAGAATGTGTATTTAGATTATTAGTGAGTGGGTATTATAGAAGGTTCTTGGTAAGTATAATAAATGTATGTATTTGCGACTAAACTTATGTGACGGGCGCAGCTGCCGCTATGCATGTTATATAACCCTACACCCAGACATTGAGACATACATCCCCTCCCCGTGTTGGTCCGGGCTCCTTTGCAGAACAGACCATCTGCCTTCCTGTGCCAGGCAGCTCGTAAAAGGCGAGCATAGGCTTACCGTCACTTACACCGCGACATCCAATGATTTCAAAGGGAAGGATACGCCCGTCAGAACAAATGACATAACATTTTTCATACAAGCTAAAAACAACGTCATCTAGTAGCCAATATACGCAACGCGATTACACGCTGCGTACAGAGTATTATGTAACCTTGTACTAACGTGTCGAGCGTAATAATTATGATTTATAACAAAATATTTATTTTATTTTTGACTGTCAGAAAACTGAATAGAGCATATATAGTATTTTTATGTAGCAAAGTTCTTTTCGTTGTGCCCGTATAAGACGACTTCAATGTACTTTACGAACAGGATCACTAGATAATCTATAATGTAGTAATATTTTTATCATTTATAATTGAAGCTTTTTGTGTAATGGGATCGCTTCAGAAAGCGTATTACTTAAGGTCTTATAAAGTAGGAAGCGTAGCTTGTAACTTGTACGTTTTTAAGTAATGTAGAATTCCTAATAAATAAATTTAAATTTAAAAAAGCGATTTTGGTAATAAATTATGTTATCATTAACAGTAAAGTAAAAACAGTTACTGACATAAAATTGAAAACCCTAAAAGAAAAATTAATTGAATAATCACTTTGTTTAAAATTATGATTTTCGTTCAATAACGACTAATTATTGTCAACGATATAACGAATAAACGAATTATGTGGGTATTTTTATGATTAAACTATGTTTTTTATTACTAAGAAAAATTAAATAAAAATAGAATACAGTTTTTAAAAATTAGTACAGTAGACAATACCCAGAGTAACAAAAACATAAAAAATAGGAACGTCTTTACAAGGTTACATCGCCTTCCGCGGTACTGTGTCATGTGACAACCACATGACAACGCAATCGTGTCTCTGCAGAGATATTTGCTTTAAAATGATTTTCATTTATTGACAGTTAAAATAATAACACTATTGTACGCCAACTTACTAAAGGTACGATATCCCACGTACCTTTTTTAATTTTGTGTCATAATTTTTATATCTTTTTACGACGCAACTAGGCATTTTTGTAAATTACAATTAACACATGCACTCACTCGGTCGCCATCGGACGATTGAGCTGCGTTGGCCCTAAAACGATATTTTAGGGCCAACGCGTTGCGGACACTTGAAGCGTTCTTTAGCCGGGTCCTTACGAAGTAATATATATGTCTATGGCGACATCTGACTAGGTGGTAGAGTTTCGCAGCAACTCACCCTGGATTGGTACCACCACCTTACCTATTCCTGTCGCCATAACGTCATGACGTGTTCCGGTTTGGAGAGTAAGGTAGCCGATAAACTTACTTTTGCTCGAGGTCTAACATCCTGGCCTCAGGTTGGCAACGCACCCTTACCACCTTTGGTGTCTCTAGGGGGCGAGAATTTCTTAACGTCAAGAAATCGGTTTGCTTGTGTGCCTGCTAATATCATAAAAAAAACATGTATATTACATGCTGTACCTACAGTATAATATGTTTGTCTGTATGTTCAGTTTCTATGTCAAATAACTGAACCGATTTTAATAATTTTAAGCATGGACTAGACCTTGGAAACAGTCTTATGATACTTTTCTTCCCAATAACTCAACGAAGCTGCGGTCACTGTGAAACCCTTATTTGAAAGTAGCAAATCTGGTAAATTTACTTACTCAAGAAGAATAAATAGCAGCGACCATGATTGTTTCTTACCTAATAGGAAGCTGCGTGCTTGATCGCAGTCTTCTCTTCAGTTCTCACAAAAAGAACATCACAGTTTAGGGTTGGCAACAAATATTTATCATGGTGATCTAGGAGTAATTTGCACTTCTCATCATCAAGATAACGTCATTTGCTTGCTTGTTTGTCTTCCTACTGTATATAAAATAAGGCCGGTGATGGAAAAAAAAAACATTTGACATTTGTGTGATAAAAACTCATTTGTAGATTCAAATATCTAACTTCACCAACGCTTTTCAAAAGATAAATGTTATCTTTTAATCAATGTTCAATAAAGTCTCAGCATTAGTAACATTGTTCAATTAACTTTGCCAAACTTATAATGGTCTATAAAAACGAGATCGAGAACTTGAAACTATAAATTGAAGAAAAATAAAACATGAAATCGGAAGCCATGACTAGGGTTGTCATCTGAAAAAATAAGATTTTGGATTTTCACTACCTTAAATCAACATGCACAAAATTTCGCTGGAAATATGCATATGATTGATTAGCAGGTATGGTATGTACTGTATAAATTTAATGAAAACTAGTTATTCTAGTGAATCTTGTTCCCCTTCCCCAACTCACGCCATATAAAATCTTTAGTCTTCATTTTTAATATTTTAGTAGTTACTTAACTATTCGCGGTATGGATTGGGTAAGGTTATTAGAGCTATACACCGAACAAATTGCAGAGTTACAAGTGTTGTTACAAACCCGACTTTGTTATAGTATTTGGATAACCAATTAACCATCATAATCTGGACCAAAAAAACACACTTCGGTGATATTATGATAAATTGTAATAAAAATTATACTGTACTAGCTGATGCCAGTGGCGTTGCCCGCCTGGTTAATGAGGGATCAAGAAAATTTTTTTCGGGACAAAAACTATATGTGTAAATCCAAGATGCCCTCAACGTGTGTCCCAAATTTAATGAAAATTGGTTATACAGTTTTAGCGCGAAGGATTAACAAACAAACATTCAAATTTTCCTTTCATTTATGATATGAGTAGAATTACAACAACAGAAAAACGATTTGAATTGATTTCCCCGTGTTGGTCCGGGCTTCTTTGCAGAATAGACCGTCTGCCTTTCTATCAGGCAGCTCGTAAAAGGTGTAAAGTAAATAGTTATAGCCTATATAACGTATTGATGTATAAACTATATTGCTATCATATTTCACCTAAAACTGTTCAAAAGTTTTTGCGTAAAGGAGTAACAAGCATCCATCAATTCTCACAGACTTTTATATAATATTAGTATATTCAGATTTATATAATGTTAGTTGTATGAAGTAATTCAAATGAGAAAACGTGTCATAATATTGAAAAGTCATTTGAGTTACGATTTTTGGTGCAGTTATTTATTATATGATGTACTGAACATTGGCCTTACATTTATGGCATACTAACTGTTGCCAGCGACGTTGCCAGCTTGGTTAATGGTCCAAAACCAGTTTTCGTAATTAAAACTATCCTATGTGTTAATCCAACTTACCATCTATGTGTGTGCCAAATCGGTTCTGCAGTTTTGCCTAAAGGCAACAAACTAACATACAAACTTTCGCATTTATAATATAAGAAGGATTACACAAATAAATGATTTCAAGAAAGCACAGTAAATATGTTAGCTATCTTAATTTTAAGCAAAATACGTACTTATTATATATAAATATGTTATCTCGTACCATAAATCAGCGTTAAATTCTAGACTGCGGTTAATACTCGAAGTGGCAACCCTGAGTATTCGTGATTAAATAAACCACAACCGATTGAGTTTCGGGAAGTTAATTGCAGTGTAAAAACGTTCGCAAAACGTACAATCGGTTCATTAGTGAGGGTGTTTCGAGATGTATTCGAATTTTAAACGAACGATTATAATTGAAGAATCGATTAAATGTCGATTTTGAAATATTTCGTTTAATTTGTTTTTGGTTGAATAGACATTTCGAACTGCTAGTTACTGAAGTGGTTCGGAATGAGAGATATCAAAGAGGAAAAAACAGTTTTAATTGGGTCATTTTGTTTGATAAAACTGACTTTCTTTGCTATTTAACATCCCCTATTTTAGCGACTAATATGTGTATGAGAAATAATCTTCTTAACTTAAGCAACATGTAATTTATAAACTTTACATCCTCGGCAATTGGTGAATATTTCATTGTAAAAAAAAGACATAAGGCACACACTAGACTTAACATCTCAACTTAGCAACACATCATTTAATTAAAATCGAAGAAACTTCTCACTATAAGTTTAAAAAAAACATTTAAATATCAAGCTTAATATTAACTGATCCTTAAAATCTTGTTTTTTACTCATATTTTATGTACTATATACATTTTTTTTAGCACTTTGCCCGTATAGTACTCGATGAATATCTGTCTGGTAACTCGTAAGAGGCGAGCATCAGCGGTTTAATGCATAAATATCTTCAAACTAAATGGGTATTAGAACTATTAGTGGTAAAGTGTTGTGCAACCTTGCCAGCAAAGCGGTTCACCACCTTATCTATTCCTGTCACCATAATGAGATGTGCCAATCTGAAGATTAACATACCCCAGCCATAGATGGACCTGTAGCATTTATTATGTCTACAGGTCGTGGTTGCTCTAAACCGTCAGAAAAGCCATGCTCTTCCAGTCTCTTACGTCATAAATAAATTTCTAATAAAAAAATAATATAATGTAAAAAATATAAATTATAAGATAATAATAAAACTGCTGTCGAGCCCGTATCCAAAAAAAGAGTTAGAGGAAAAAGGGAATCCATGACCTAGCTGAAGACACGAAGTCTTACAATGTAACCTTAGCAAGCCTATCGCCAACCGAACACATATCCAACCCAGGATCGGGAAATTGGAAAAACATAACATTTTGTTGAGCCGACTAGTGGCGGATGAAGGCGAAATGAAGACCACCATACATCGCAACTTGCAAGTCACGGTTGCTTCAAGAAGTGGTTGTAGAGACGGTTTTTGCAGCACTGGCAACTATGTTTTATGCTAATGTGCTCTCTATGCGGAGGAGAGGCAATATTTGAAGGGCTAGAGAAATCATAAACGAGGCTGGTGTATTTCACGAATCTGGTAGGAACACCGGCTATTCGAGGGATTCACGCAGGAGTGGTTTCGCAGGTGAAGACATCTGGAGATCAAACTGGCAACAAAGGCGGATAAGTACATAACGAGTGTCGTCATTCTGAATAAGGTAGGTTGTGATCCAATAGGGAAAACCGCCTCTTTAGCGGACAGGGTCATTGGGACTATAGGCTGAGGTAAAAAACTTTTAGGAAATCAAGAATTGTACGGGAAAAAGAGCTTCAGAGCAGATCCTGTTCAGCTCGCAATATAATCGCGAGTATGCCTAACTTAGGGATCGATCCCGGGGTGACATGAAGTGAAGTCCAACACCGAAGAGCTAGTGAACACAGGCGATATTAGGATAATAATGGGCATTTCAGGAGTTCCTATGACCACCTTCCGCTTCTATCCTCATATTAGCTCCATTATGTCAAATTATGGCAATGCATTAAACCTTAGTTATCTATTTCTGCCGCCACAATGTATTTATCATGTTTCGGTCTAAAGGATAAGGCAGACGGTAGACTTACACTGTAGGCCTAACGTCTAAACTGCAGGATAGCCTGTAACATAGACACCATAAGGTGTCTATAGGCAACGCTTGTCTCTCATCAGGAGACCCCTGTGTTTATCTGCTGACCTATCACAAGAAAATAAGAATGTATGCCAAAAAATAGCTAAAAGTTAAATAAAATCTTATAAAAAAACTCAAAAAAATGAGTAAATGACCCTTATAATAAAATATTATTTTATCACATTGTAACCCAAGATCATAAACGGGCGTACTATATTTTTTACGGAAACGCAATAGACCCAGAGCAAACGACCGTTTAAATCGATGAAAAATCGGCGATAGATTTATTATTGTCGTACACTTTTACGAGTAAGCAAGTAATACTAATAGTTCGTTTTTTTTACATTATGCATTGAGGTGTCTTTAAACTAGCTACTACCCTCTCCTTCGGCTGCGTGTAAAAGTTATTTATTTCTCTCACGGGAATATGTTCATATTCAAGTTGAACCCAAATTCAGATAGTCAATAAAAACGGTTTAGTAGTTTAAAGGATACTTGGATTTATCCCAGACTTGCGTCGTGACTCGAGACTTTTAGTTTTTCATAAATATATTGTATTGATTTGTTAAACCTCAAACATACTTTATGAAACTAAAATTAACTCACATGACTTGCATAATATCTTTGATAATTTTCCAATAATAATTACTATTTAATTTATTTAATACTTATTATCATTTAAAAATAAAATTAAACAACAAAAAACAATGATTTTTTGTGTTTTATTATTTAACTGACTTTGGGCTTGCAACACTTTTAAGCCCCGACGCAAAAAGAAGTGTGTCATAAGTTTTACGTGTTTGTGTATAGGTGTATTGTGTTCAAAAATTAATGTAAATACATCTGTTGAAATCGTCTTATGACATTCAGCTTTTTTGTGAACTTGGTAATGTAGGATCATCTTCTTAAAGGATCTATTTTACTATTTAGTGTTACATGAACATTAAACACGTAATGTACAAGTAATACATACATGTATCTTATATTAGTCAGACAAAAATATTTATTTTGATCCTGGATTCGAGATTTGATTATTCTAATTTAATGAGAAGATATAAGCAAGTGCGATAAATCTAAAACGTAAATAGGAAAATATAAAAAGGTCGTCTGAACTTGGCCTTACTCGTATCTTTTTATTTATTGCGAACAATAAAAATGAATAAAATATATAAAAAACAGAATTTGTAAATGTCACGAAACTTTTAACATGTGCGTGTTTCCTATTATTCCGTCTATTTGCGTTCATTTAAATAAAAGCCTTATTTCTATTATAAATACTTCCGGGTACATTTTCTTTAATGGAGGAAACAAAATTTATCAATTTCATAAGCTACATAAGGACGTTAATATTGTCAAAAAAACATTTATACTGTTTTAAATAAATTTCCCTGTGGTCTAGTGGTCAGTGACCGATACTGTTGGGCTTGATGTCTTGAGGTCCGGGGTTCAATGACCTGAATAAATATATGATGAATAAAATATAAATTAATGTCAAGCGGAGCTTACTACAATGCGTTAGTTAATGAAAGTGTATTAAAATTTGGAACAAACAGACAGATAAAAATTTAAAAATTATGTTAAGAATATGTGTGTAAATGAGATGTTACAAAAATATTTAAGTAAGTATATCAATATATTCTACCATATTTTGGTGTACAAATGTTTTAATATTTATAAAAAAAAACCCTGGGTAGGAATCTAACGCCTTAAATACTCCTGCTGCCGTAATGACTCTGTCTTGTTCCGGCTCGGAGTCGCAATAGGCCTGAAATCCTCGCCACAGTACAGCGACACACCTACAACATCTTTGGCGTCTATCAGAAGTTTGTAATGATAACGATAAAGAATTTGTTAAAAATTTGGCACACTCATTGGCATCTGGAATGTTTTAACTTTTTGTGACAACTACCCTCATGTTTCTGCAGGAGAGCTAATAAAATTGAGACAGTACATACATACATCTATACATATCTTCACTTCAAGTCCTTTACGGGTAGATTCCCTATTTACAACTGGTGTTAGACCGCTGTGCAGCACCTTTCGTGGGTAGTGATCCACTGCTTTACCTCTTCCTGACGCCATAATGACGATGTCATGTTCCGGGCCAGAGAGGAGGGTAGCCAGTAGACTAGTACAATAATTGTACTAATATCCCGACCAAAACGTGCCCTGTCGGTTAATATGCCGACCGACAGGGCACGTTTATCTACCTACAGGATTGTACAGCCGTATACTCTTGCACTAATTTCTCGCATAAAAAGACCTCCTAAAACATACATACATACATACATAGCTTCACGCCAAGTCCCTTTTGTGGTAGGCAGTGAATATCGAGTGTCTAATCTCACGATTCTTGCAAACCTTTCTGGCTTCCCCCAAACTAAAAAAAGTATCTTCAAGCCCATATCCACAAAAGCGTAGGCAGAGACACAACCAAGGCACCCACGACTAGCCGAAGACACTAAATCCTACAATGTGATAGGTGGCAAGCCTATCGCCAACCAGGCACATATCCAATCCCGAGCAACTTTTTTTTATTAGAAAATTGGAAAAACCAAATTCTCTTTTTGTTGCCCGACCCGGGGTTCGAACCCGGGACCTCATGCAGTCAAGTCCAACACCTGAACCGCCCCTTTACTAATTACCCTTTTCGTACAAACACACCGGTTTCGGAGACTCTTGACACTAACTTAAAAGTCCTTTAAAAGTTAATGAGACCTTGTTCCTAAGTGTTGTTGAACTTTAACTGTATTAAACTTTAATGATAGTTTGTTGTGGCGTCAGGCGAGAGAGTGATTAGCCTCTGAAGTCTGAGGCAAATTAATTTTCACACTCATAATTAAACAATTATGTACAACTAAAAGCTTAAAACAAGAGCAAATAGGATTTTTCTCGTAAGCTTTAATAAGCCTTCTCATTGTTATTTTACTTTGTCACATGACCCTAACATTCCTTAAAGTAATAAAAAAAATTATCGTAATAATATGTCGAAGAAATCCTCCCGTGCTGGTTTGGTATCTTATGTAAAAAAGACTTACCCAGGCAGCTCTTAAAAGGCGAACAAAAATTTAATGGGTCTCGCATCCTCCACCAACCTTGTTGATGGTAGAAAGATCCACTACCTTACCTATTCCTGTCGCCATAATGACAGTGCCATGAGCCAGGTCGAAGGGTAGGATAGGACTTACACAATTGACCTAAGAATAATAGAAGATATAAAATATCTATGGTGTCTATAGTCCATAGTTATCTCTTACCAGCAACAAAACTGATTGAGATTTTAAATTACGCATTTTTTATAAATTATAGTCTACGTATCTCTCAGGTGTACAAATTACATTACTGTGTAGTTTAATCTAAATTTGTTGAGTAGATTATGCATGAAAGAATTTTTTTATATTGGAAGACAAACAAGCACGTGGTTTTCTTGATGGTACATACATACATACATACATACATATCTTCACGCCAAGTCCCTTACGGGGTAGGCAGAGAGTATCGAGTGCCAGACCTCACGATCCTGACAAACCTGTCTTGCTTCCTTCACATTCATTACCCTTTTCATACAAACACGCCGGTTTCGGAGACTCTTGACACCGCCCTCCGATAATATCCGATTGATCTGATCGTGAAATGTCAGCCTTGGTCTCCCCGGGTACCTACATCCATCCACATTCGCATTGTATATCTGCTTTGTCAATCTTTCATCTGTCATTCTTTCCACATGCCCGAACCAGCGGAGCATGCCCTTTCGCATTTTAACACCAACACTTTCTTTCGATCCCACTCTTTCTCGGATCTCACTGTTACGAATGCGGTCAGCGAGCGTTACACTACAGATTTTCCGTAGTGCTCTCATTTCGACCGCATTTATCCCACTTTCATGATCTTTCTGACATACCCAACTCTCGCTTCCATACAATAACGTTGGGATAAGCACAGAATTATGCAAAGCGAGTCTAGCTTTTTGACTCAAAACCTCGCTTTGGAATAGCTTACCCAACGCTCCATTCACACTATTCCCTGCACTCACTCTCTTCTCTACATCCGCGGTGTACCTTCCATCCCTGCTAAAAGCACAACCAAGATATACAATTTTTATTCACTTGTTCCAGCACTACATCATCAACCAAAACTCTTACATCCGTTCTGGCTACATCTCTTTCAAATACCATTATTTTGGTTTTCGTCGCATTCAAATGTAAACCCCTTTCTTTACAATCTTCTTTCATAACTGTGACCAGTGTTTGCAGCTCAGATGGTGTAGAGCCCAAAAGTACAGCATCATCTGCATAAAGCAGGCAGTTCACAACTTGGTCACCCATACGCATTCCCACATTCAATGATCTTAACCTTTGCAGACATTTGTCCAAATACAAGATAAACAAGCGTGCTGACAACACACAACCCTGCTTGACGCCAATATTTACATCAAACCAAGGCGATATGTTGCCATCAACCCGCACACATGCTTTCTTGATGCTTTTCTTTTCTTGATGGTAAGAAAATAATGGTGGTAATGGTGCATTGCCAACCCCAGGCCGGGATTTTAGACCTCGAGCAAAAGTAAGTTTACCGGTTACACAAGCACTGACGCTATGGCGGCAGGAATAGGTAAGGCGGTGGTACAAATCCGAGAGAGTCACTGCAAAACTCCACCATCTAGTCATATGTCACAGTGTCAGTGATGGTAAGTAAATGCTTGCCTTTTTTGAGCTGCCTGGCAGGGAGGCCTTAATTCTGTAAGGTTTATACTGCAAAGTAGCCCCGGACCAAGACGGGGAAACCTTCGCATTTATTATAGTTGCTTTACCTTCAGCTATGCCAGTGTCCCTAATTATGCAAAATCTTTATAAATTGTAATTTAGGTACTATTTTGATGTATAAACTTTATTAATTTAAAATTTCATCTAAATCCTTTAAGCAGTTTTGCGTAAAAGAGCAACAGAAATCCACAAATTCATCCTTACAAACTTAAGCATTTTATATTAGTAGCATAAACTCACTATTAAACAATACCAAACATTATAATTGTAACTAAAAGTCACAAATTATTTTTCCCTAGAGCCAATTAAATAATATTCATTAATCATAACTAAAGCGAACCCATGAATTATGTATGGATATTCTCCATATTCACCATTAAATAGGGTAAAATTGTTTCTAGGTTAATTATAAAGTACTTATCTTCTTCACGCCCATATCTCCAAAGAGGTAGGCAGAGAAACAACCAGGGTATCCACGACTAGCCGAAGACACTAAGTCCCACAATGTAATAGGTGGCAAGCCTATCGCCAACCGGGCACACATCCAATCCCGAGCAACATTTTTTTTATTAGAAAATTGGAAAAACCAAATTTTTCTTTTTGTTGCCCGACCCGGGATTCGAACCCGGGGCCTCATGCAGTCAAGTCCAACACCTGCACCGCTAGACCACAGAGGCGACCACAGAGGTTAATTATCTGATGCTATATTATTGTCTGATGTCTTTGTGTTTGTCGAATACTCGTATAATTTGAGATTTATAGCAATTGCGGTGATTATGATCACTAAAACCAGAGTTTTATGAGGGTTACATCTTTTTGAAATAATCACCTGTGTGGTCGTGCGCACCAGGTGTTGGACTTGACTGCAAGAGATCCTGGGTTCGAATCCCGGGTCGGCCAACAAAAAGAAAATTGGATTTTTCCAATTTTTAAAAAAAAAAATGTTGGTCGGGATTGGAAATGTGCCCGGTTGGCGATAGGCTTGCCACCTATCACATTGTGGGACTTAGTGTCTTCGGCTGCTCGTGGGTGCCCTGGTTGTGCCTCTGCCTACTTCTTCGGGGATATGGGCGTGAAGATACTTTTTATGTATTAGAATCGTCGACTAACCCCCATAACACAATCATATAATTTGCTTACTTTGGGATTAGATTCAATTGGTGTAACTTGTCCAGAGATATTTATTTATTATTTATGATCAAAATAAGATTCATAATACTATTTACCTTAACGGTATAAAAGATATGCGTTGTTTTTTTATTAATTATTAAAATTGTTAAAAGTGTTAAAAGTGAAAACAGGTTTCAATCAACAGACGAAGGTTGCGAGTTCAATTTCGTACAATTTTTCCTTTTCTTAAAAATGATTATCCATAATACTATAAATACGAAAGCCTGACTGTCTGTCTGTTGCTCTTTCACATAAACCGCTGAACCGCTTCTCATAATTTTACACAAATTGCTTTAATTATCAGTACACAAATAGCATAATTAATGAAGTGAAATTAAATTTTATTTTATTTGTTTTTATTTGAGAACAGAAAAAATACATATCGCGCAACGATCTTCATGCCAGCTCAAAACAAGGCGCCATACCGGTCGGCGAGATGAAAATCTCAGTATGAAATGCTGCGACAACATACACTGCTTTTTCCCCTCATACGAGTATTTCACCCGTCACAAAAAGTGACTAAAGAAGACGCTTAAGAATTTTCTACTTTAAAAAATCAGACAGGACGACAAACGTCGGCTCAGCTTGTATATGTTAGATAAACACATTATAAAGATAAGAAACAAAAAAAGCAAGGACATAGAAACGGAGATCTTATCGATATTCCATATTAACCAAACTACGATCCATTAGTTCAATATTAAACTGCCCCAATATTTATCACTCCCTTTACATGCATGCAGACGGATTTCCTGATGTAGACAGCGCCACTAAAGAAATTTCCAATTCAAAAAAATCAGACAGGACGATATCTTTCGGCTCAGCTAGTATATGTTAGACTAGCAGATTCACGCACCTTCGTCTGCGTGACTTGGATTTTACTGCACCAATTTTGATGAAACAAAGCCTATGTCACTCACGGATAATGTATCATTTTAAGGGTGAAAGAATTATTGAAATCTGTCCAGTAGTTTCCGAGCCTATTCATTTTAAACAAACGAAAAATCAATTATCCATTTTATATTATTAGTATAGATAATAAATAGAAGAAACAGAAAATAAAAAGATGTTATAACGAGATGGACAGACGACCTTATGAGGGTCGCGGGGTCTCGTTGGATGCAGGCCGCTTCCATCCGGCCGAAGTGGAAGTCAATGGGGGAGGCCTATGTTCAGCAGTGGACGTCCTATGGCTGAAATGATGATGATGATGATGATGAAAAAGATGTTTAAACCAAGATATTGTCGATATTCCATATTAACCAAACTACGATCCATTAGTTCAATATTAAACTGCCCCAATATTAATCACTCCCTTTACCGAATGGTGTATTTAAGTGATTAGCTTGCTATCACTCCGCCACCTGAGTGCCTCATATAAAGCGTTTTATATTAATTAAAAGCTTTTATCATGCTAACTACATTCAATATATCGTATTATTTGTTTGGTGGGAAATAAAATAATGAGCTACACCTTGGGGCGTTTTTCGCACGCCATTAAGCAGGTTTTCTTTCAACATAAAATTTATTTAGGTTCTTGTGACTAAATTTGATGAATAAAATCCGATATTGGAATAAAATTGGTCGGGCTAGCGCACTCGATTAAACTACACTCGGGTTCGATTCCCGACGGGGGCAGGCATTTGTGTGATGAACATTTAGATGTCTGCATTTCCGGGTCTGGGTGTTTACTAAATTTATTTCGGTATCTATTTAATTATTTATACGTATTAGTATCGTTGACTAACATCCATAAGCATATAATTTGCTTACTTTGGGGTTAGATTCAATTTGTGTATCTTGTCCAGGGATATATATAAAAAAACTTTTTCTACAGGAATGTAATAATAAATTAGAATGTTATAGTATGGCAGAGGTCGCCACTGTTGATAAATATTTGCAAAACGGAAGCACGGTATAATTGTTTCAAAGTTTGGCTGTTCGCTTGAAGAAAGTGTCCTAAGAAGCGAACAGAAGAACCAATTATAGTCTGGGTAAAAAAATTATTTTTTCAGTACTCACTGTATACATTTGCTTAGTAAGTAATTGGATAAGCTATTTCAAAGCGAGGTTTTGAGTAAAAAAGCTACACTCACTTTGCATAATTCTGTGCTTATCTCAACGTTATTGTATGAAAGCGAGAGTTGGTTATGTCAGACAAAGCATGACAGTAGGATAAATACGGTCGAAATGAGAGCACTACGGAAAATCGCTGACCGCATTCGTAACAGTGAGATCCGAGAAAGAGTGGGATTGAAATAAAGTGTTGGTGTTAAAATGCGAAAGGACATGCTCCGCTGGTTCGGTCATATGGAAATAACGACAGATGAAAGATTGACAAAGCAGATATACAATGCGAATGTCGATGGATGTAGGTACCTGGGGAGACCAAGGTTGACATTCCACGATCAGATCACTCGGATATTATCGGAGGGTGGTATCATTAGTCTCCGAAACCGGGGTGTTTGTATGAAAAGGGTAATGAATGTAAAGGAAGCCAGACTGGTTTGTCAGGATCGTGAGGTCAGGCACTCGATACTCTCTGCCTACCCCGTAAGGGACCCGTGAAGATATGTTACATACATATCTTCATGCCAAGTCCCTTACGTATCTAGTTTTTGTAGTAGTATTCGTTTTGTGCAGTACACATATCTAATTAGAGGCCCTTGATCTATATCGCACCTGTGGTGTAGCGGGCCAAGTGTTGGACTTGGCTGCATGAGGTCCCGGGTTCGATTCCCGGGTCAGGCAACAAAAAAAAATTTTTTTCAATTTTCTAATGAAACAAATGTTACTCGGGACTGGGTATGTGTTTGGTTGGGATTTAGTATCTTCGGCTAGTCGTGGGTGCCCTGGTTGTGCTTCTGCCTACCTCTTCAGGGATAGAGTCGCGAAAATATTATATTGTTAATCAATGTCTATTTTAAATATAAAATAAAACGCCGTTTCTCTCGATCATCGAATAACGCCTGAACGGTTAGACAAAACTTGCAAATTTTTTTGTTGTATTGTTTATTTTGCCAGGAGAAGGGTCATACAACATACAGAGAAAAACCGGGGAAAATTGCAAAAAAAGTAGGAAAAATAATATTTTATTTTTTTTCATATCTAGATTGTTGGTAATTAATTTTAAGTTATGCGAAGTTCACCGGGTCGGCTAGTGTTCATATTATAAAAACTTAACCCAATTTCGCGTCAAGCGTCGCATCAAGTCTAAACGGATGAATCAATATTGCTAATTATTTTTGGTGTGCTGTCAGGAAACAATTCTTATAAAAAGAAAATCCCGGAAAATTGCTTTGAAAATGGGGAAAACAATCATTCATTTTTTTATAAAAACTTTTAGCTTGGCGTAGTTTATTAGTATCAATAATAGTTACTGTCAAGCGACACGAAGTTCGATGGGTCGGCTAGTGTAAAATAAACTTAATTTTATTTTTTACAAGATTTTCCATCATTATACTACCGCAGCAATATTAAATTACCATGTTTACGAGTCTCAAACAAATTAAGTATTAATAATCCAGTGGATGGTACTTGGTAATTAAGTGGATGTTATATTGCGTTATTGGTAATATTACGATATTAAAGGTTAAACGTAATGTAACATTTCTATTAAATTTTAAGTGAGGATCCTTCAGTAAATATTAATTTCAAATTGATTATCGTTTTATATTATAGCTGGTATAACTATTACGTGGTAAGTGTATAGCAACTTGTCCAGGAATCCCCACCTCAATTATTCCTGTCACCAAAAGGACAATGTAATGATCGGATCTGGTGTTGTTGTAGTTGCTCCTCATACAAATCTCTACAAATTAATAATATGCGTAATACACTTTTGTAAATTACATTTAAAAGAAAAAAGACAAGCCCGCTGAGTTTATTTCGCCGGATCTTCTCAGTAAGGGGCGGTGTTCCGACCCTGTGATAGTTTTTAGACTTGTATACGGGTCACAAGAATCTTAGTATAGATCTACGTGAATAAAAATATTAAAATATTTATTCACGTATTAAAAATAAATTCACGTATTTAAAATATTTTAGATAGTGGGTTGCAGATAGACTTGTACAATATCTAACATCCCGCCCACAAGACCATGACGCACCTTTTGCAACTATGGTGTCTATGAATGAACTTGGTGTATTTAACCAAAAGAACCATGTACCCGTTTGCTCTTACGCCACAAAGAAAGTAATAGTACTTACGTACAAAAGACTCACTCTCTTACAAAACAAGCAGGATTGAAACTCAAGATGTTAGGAAAAGGCTCATATCACTGGGATGAGCAATAATTTACATGCCATAAAAAGTAACTCATGCAAGCAAAGTTAAATCTAAACCAACCTATTAAAGGTTCATATTGCACTGAATATCGTTGTGAGAATAAAAATTATCAATAAAAAATTTCCCGTGTTGGTCCTAATTTGCTACGTAAAATATGCCATCCGCCTCTCTGCTTAGCAGCTCGTAAGAGGCGAAGATAGGCTAGATAAGATATGAAGATGACTACGCACCGCCCGAGGACCACTAACTTTTGGATATCAAATAATTTTCTTACGGATTTTGTAACCCAAGACGATTATCAATACAAGCCTCCTAAACACTCCTGCTACACAAACATACACAACACTACACCGTGCTTGCGAAGGTTCCGGTACAGAGACAGCAGCACCTAGTCAAGGCTCGATCTNNNTATTGGTGTGGTCCCGTGGCCCATCCATTTAAAAATGCTATTTCAGACTGGAATAGCCCGGTGAAGTTGTAAAAACCGCAAAGTTGGCAACATATTAGTCATTCAAAAAAAATATTTTAGACTGAGGGCTGTACTCGCTCCCATAAGTCGGTAAAGTTGGTAAAGTTAAAAAACCTCTCAGGTTAACCTTTAAAAAATATACTACTAATCAAATCCTTGACTCTTATAGTCGATGTCCTAGGGAGATTTGTTCTGTATTGTTTTTTACACAATTACTCAAAAAAACCTATATTTTTTTTAATTTCTCAATATACAGCATTTTTTATAATTTCAATTTGTCGTGATGAAAATATTGGTAGGAATATGAATGCACACCAAAAGGATCATTTTACCGTCGGATATATTTTTAATTTAAAAAATATTTGCATAAAATACTTATTCAGCATTACAGTATTGAATGTTGCCACTTTAATATCCTCCATATTTAAATGGTAATGTGGGCGGATTCAAAATATTGCATTTCCCTACATTAGTTTTTATTGAAATAGTTTATTCAGCATTTTGCGGGTGGAAGTTATTCATAAATATTTCATAAATATCACTTACATTTTGTTTTCTTTTGTGTGGTTTTTCTGTTTATGTAAGCAAAAGGAGGCATACAAGTGGAAATATTTCCTGATATTAAAAATATAACTCACTAGCTGTTGCCTGCGGCTTCACCTGCGTTTGCTTCACAGATACCCGTTGTGCGTTCGAGATTAAAAGTATATCCATATGTTAATCCAGATCATAATCTATCAGTGTTCCAAATTTCAGACAAATCCGTTCATCCATTCAAGCGTGAGAGAGTAACAAACATCCATACATGCATACTTACAAACTTACGCATTTATAATATTCATAGGATTTATACCAAAGATGTTAATGATATGTTATCAGTTGTAGAATATTGAGATTTTCGATAAACAAGTTTGCCATCTTCCTTGCCTTTTGCAACGGAATATGACAATGCCAAGTTCTGCCGATATGGCAAAGGGAAAAAGGCATTTTACAAAAATCTGATCACACTAGAAGATTAATCCAAAAAATTAAGTTATTAGTTTATTTTAATAGTAGACATGAAGTCGTTAAACCGTCATCATTATCAACACAAAAATAGTGAGCATATGGAGGAGATGAAGTAGTAGTTGTTTTATGTTACAGCGCCCAGACAGGCTTTCCTAATGGTAAGAATGGTAAAAGACGTCTGTTTAATTATATCACCTATGTCCAGGATCTTGGGGTACATAGAAAATAGCAATGGCGACCAATTTCGCTAATGCAGGTGAAGTTTTATTTGTATATATTAGAGGAGGCAAACGAGCGAGTGCGTCACCAGATGGAAAATGACTACCACCGCCTATGAACATCCGCTACACAAGGAGTATCACAGATGCGCTGCCGACCTTTTAGATTACTCCTCAAAGAGAGATGATAGATGCGGTAAAAAACACTAGGTTTAATTGAAAAAGGAAGGAACCAGTACTGGGGAGTGCCTGACCAAGGTTGAGGACAGTACTCCATGCGATGCCAAATTTGCGCCTTGTAACGTTGTAAGCAATAAGTTTGCGTGGTGGTAGGCTGTTGCAGTTAGGAAAAAGCTCTCAAATCGAGAAGTTATTATAGAGTCTTTTTATATTTAGTATAAGGCTTCACCAGCGATATTGTCTGCATAGCAATGAGTGTTACTAGTTTGCAACATGTCATTGATATGCAGAAGAAACAGTGTAGGAGAAAGCACACAGCCTTGGGGAACACCAGCACTGACAAGTTTGGACTCCGAGCATGTACCGTCGACAAACGACTTTGATACTACGCTCTGTCAAGAAAGTAATTTTTATAAGTGCGGCTTGTGCCACAGCCGACCTGTCGAGCTGATCGAAATGCTTTTGCCATGTCCAAACTAACAGCAAATGCTTCTCCCTTTCTTTCAACTGCTTGCGACAATCGGTGTGTCAAGTAAACTAAAGGATAACTAGCTAAACGTCCACGACAAAAACCCTATTGTCGATCACTTAACTGCTGGTGCTCCTCTTAGCAACCTTAAGAGCTGGCAGTTTGTTGTGGTTCCATAACCTTAAAAAACAAAAAAGCTGTGGGCTGTTAATTGGTAGTATCCGAGCGGTTACCTATTTTATGGAAAGGGCGTACTAAAGCTGTCTCCCATGAAATTGGTACAAAGCCTCACGAAAAGGAGAGCCTCAAAAGTTGCGTCAAAACCAGTACCAACTCAGGAGCGCACATTTTGAGAGCAAACGGAGGTATAACATCGGGTCCACTCAAAAAACTCTTCACACTGCAGGATCCGCGGCATGTCTCCATGACCCAGAGCCCAGAGTTCCATCGATCCCAGGAGTTCGGCTTTCTCTTTCCGGTCATGGGCCGGTGAGGCATAAACCCAGTGTAAAGATGGTAATATTATTGTAAAACATTCTTGCACAGTATTGGCGAGAGACCAGAACGCTCTTCTTCCCGAAGGCAAGCCGGCTAATAGAGTGACTTTGCCTTAGGTTTTGAAAAACTTAAACGTAGAATTATTTTCCTTTTTTTAGAGAGCTGGTGTTTTCATCATTACACTTCGCTGCCTCATCCCTAGCCTGGTAAAATTTCCGCTTACAGCTAAGTGCCTTCATACAGGGACGACTGAACCACCTATGGGCACTGAAGAGTACTAAAAGTAAATTTGCATACCCTGCAGCACCACATCAGTGACGGCATCAGCGACATTGGATGAACGTACGAAATCTTCCTAATGGGCGAAATGCAAAACAAAACTGCATCCCGTTCCAATCTACTGACCTAGAATGCCACACTCAACGTCGGCCTGATGATGACAACATACGTCAAGGAAAAGTATCACCATTAACCTCAAATTCTTTATCAGCTTTCAATAACTAAACGATGAATATACAACGTTTATTTATATTTTCGCACAAAACGATACGTGTACGAAACACAATAGATGAAAGACTTGATTGTGTGAGTGGCCCAGCTTTGTTGGTAAATTCGGGATTTCACCACCGTTTTGTACACAATAACCACTTAAGTATGGTGAGTTGGCAATACCTCTCTCATGTTAGCTCGAGCATTATAATGGGGTGTAGAAATGGTCTCAGGATTTATTTACTCAGGCTATTTGTAAATTCGTATTTCATTTCTAAAACCTTATTATAAGGATATCGAGATTTGGCGCAGTCGAGAGTAAGGATGGTCGTAGTTTTTTGGTTATTATGAATATCGTGTTTATAGTGATTGAAATTAGTATTTTAGTGGCATTATGTATATTTTTATTGTTAAAATACACAAATGAAATAATCGTGATTTTTTTAATTGCTTGCGGTTTGATTGTGACTCGACGATATACATATACGACATATATACACAGAAATCCCGCGAAATATAATTTAGACCTAGGAATAAAAACAAATGTGATTAATACCTACCTTCTTCGGTAAACAAACCCCAGTTTTGTGTATCGTCGGTAGAGTTCAGCATGTATCCCTTAACCAATAAATCAGACACTGAGGTAACGTAGAACTATCATATTTTTTAGGTTAAATTATCTTCTATCCACATAAATTAAATTGGATTAACTGTTTTTAATATTAAAATAGCGGCTATATGGCATATGTATTTACGGTATTTATGGTAAAATTATTTTTTTTCGTATTTTTGTTCGTCTATCTGTCTGTTTGTTATAGCCAATCACTGAAACTACTAAGGGTCACTGGAAGGCGTTTGATGTAACAAGGAGTACTTAGGGTTTACTTTTAATAACTTAATAAACAAAATAATTATTTTTTGTTTCAATCCACGCAGACGAAATCGCAACCACAGCCAGTTTAATTATATTACTTACATTACAGGTATGTTTATTTATAGTAATGTTATTATTTGTTTATATTATTTGAAGTTTTATGTTTATAATCCGGGGGATGGCTTTAACAATAAACAAACACCATCAGACTTATGCAACTATTATCATCACCCAAATACATATCATCAATATTAACTTTTTCAAGTACAAAACAGAGATTATAAAGGGTTATACAAAGAGCGTGCTTATGTTTATAATAAATAATAATAAAGGTACTTATAGTTACAATCTTAATGAAATTTCACCAAAAGTCGACAGTAGAAACTATGAATTACAAATAGAAATTATTTTAACAATTTATTAAGGATAATCCTATTAATATCATAAATGCGAAAGTTTGTATGTATGGATGTATGGATGTTTGTTACTCTTTCACGCAAAAACTACAAAGCCGATTACAATGAAATTTGGTATGTAGGTAGCTGAAGACCCAGAATAATATATAGGCTACTTTTTATCCCGGAGTTCCCGCGGGATTGGGACTTACGCGGGTGAAACCGCGGGGCGCAGCTAGTGATAATATATTAAATAAAATTGCGTAAACCTGAGGTACAGATAGACAATATTCAGCGTGATAATTAAATAAAGCGCGACAGTTATTCATAACGTGTTTTATAAAATTAAAAAAAAATGTATTAGGAAGAAACCCATTGGAAAAAAAGAATCTAACAAAAAATTCAAGTAATATTTCATTACGTACGATTTAACAAGGTAAAAATGAAATATTTCAAATCCAAAAAAAATATAGTGTTGGGGACATAAAAAGGTAAGTATTAAAATTTCGCATTTTTTTTCAAAAGGTTAAAATAGAAAACTAAAAACTTGGTTACTTGATTTTTTCTCGTTCATTTTGAGGTTATGAGTTAATAGGGAGTGAATAAAAAGTTTTAAGAAAATATCTTTTTGATACCTACAACTTTGTATCTTTTTCCATAGAACTAGTGGTTTTGCCGAAAATCGAGATAAACCATTTTTCTATTTAAAAAACCCACCCCCTCTAACGACCTCAAATCCCCGTAATTTATTTTTATTCTAATTTTTGTTATCTTTTCTTCATTTTGTAATGACTTTCATTAAACTAATTTTTTCCTACATTCGACATCAGAAAGACTTACTACTGTGTTCCTTTATGGACTTATTACTTTACCCTTTGCTAGTGTGACGCGTACTGCTATAAGTATTATGTCTCAATATGCATCTAACATGATGCAAAAATATTTTTTTTTCATATTATAAATAAATATCCCTGGACAAGACACACAAATTGAACCTTTCTCCAAAGTAAGCAAATAATATGTTTGTTAAAATATGTGTAATATGTTTTCGTATATTTTTATAATCATTCAGAATTTTAGATGAAATAATATTGGTTTTCTATTTCATTCACCTAAAGCTATGCCCCCTTAAATCCAAAAGTTTCAGTCAGTTCACATAATTTTTAACAGTGCTTAAATATGTTACCACGTCTACAGAAAAAGTATGAATGAATAAAATTTACACATTATACTGCAGCAATAAAATTATTTTATTAATTTATAATAAGTAATACTTATTACAATAAGTGCAAATTGCAGTTATATACTCGTATCATTTATATTATTTTGAAAATCAAGAGTTTCGTATAGACGACTTTCGCTGGGGGAGTTCCACCAAAATATAGCGTGAACTGTGCAAAGAAGACAAAAGAATGAACCGTAGGAAAACTCACCAAAGCTACATGGTGAATTAGAGAAACTCGTTGGTCGAGTGGCTAACGTGCACGCTTAACTACATCGGCCAAACGCGAGGCTCGGGTTCGATTCCCGACGGGGGCAGCCATTTATGTGATGAACATTTAGATGTCTGCATTTCCGGGTCTGGGTGTCTATTAAATATATTCTGGTATCTATTTAAGTATTTCTATGTATTAGAATCGTTGACTAACACCCATAACACAAGCATATAATTTGCTTACTTTGGGGTTAGATTCAATTCGTGTGATTTGTCCAGGGATATTTATTTATTATTATTATTTATTATTTATTAAATAAATGAAAAATGTTACAATGTTTTTATGTAGCACTGATGCTGTTCCACATAAATTTAATGTCATATTAGCCTGTCGGTTACGCTTATTACGGCGCCCTCTAGGCTATTATGACCGTAATTATATTAATAAAAGATTTTTTCCCTATTTCGGGGAAAATCTACCCTTGACAACATCGAGTTGGCTTAGCTTTAGTGAGTTTTTATGTTAGCTTAAATTATAAAATGTTAGATAAGTAGTTATTGGCATTATTTTAAAAAAAATGTGTGCGTGTACTAGCGTACACTCGTAAGAAGTGAAGAAGTGAAACTTCTTTACGACGTTATTTTTCAAGAAATAATTTACTATATGCAACTTTACAGAAATTGGTTAAATAAAGTTTATTGCGAATCCCTACTCCGCTGGAGAAAGTATACTTCGAATCACGCGTGGTAGGGATAAGAACAAAGATGGCGCGTAACGAAAAAATGTGACGCGTAACGAAAAAATGTTACATTAATTTTTTTTCCAACCCCGATAAAGAAGTTTTACTTCAATAAAGTAGCGGGCAGAAAAATAGCGTATACTCTTGGTCAGTAAAAAATAATAAAAATGTTTGACAATATTGGCCTGTAAGAAAAATGTTTGTCGATCTCGTCTTTACCCTGGCCAACTATTACCTGAGACTTTTCAATTATGTACTGACCTCCTGATGTATTTACAGTATTCCCGTATAGCTGTGTTCGAAAAAGAGGCGGGTATTAGACTACCATATTTGTTCAAAAGGATTAAAACACGATTTTAAAATTCCTTTTTGTTTGAAAGAGCGAACTTTCAAGATGGTCTCATTGCTACCGATTTAGGATATGATGATGGAGTCCAAGGAATATCGAGGAAAAACTACAAAAACATTTACTTAATACTAACGGTTGCTCATTGGTCGATTTTGCTTTTGTCAATGACATGTCGTCTTTGCATTACGTATTTATATTATTAAAATATTGAAATCAAAGTATATTTTTCACAAAACTGCGTTTAAACTTTATTTTTCGTAGATCCCATTTTATTCCCATTAAATCTATAGGTTCAGTTTAAATTTTTATAATCTAACTTTTACCGCTAAACAATATTCATATCCAAACATTGATGGGAACATTTAGGCTCATGGGGAATGAAACTTCAAATAATATAATTGCAAACTAATTTACCCAAATTTGTATTTATCAAACCGGAAAATATAATAATATTGATACAAGATGAAATTGAATAGCAATGTTATCAAAACTAACTTCAATTCATTTATAATTTAATTGAAATCGTAATTGACGCAATGAAAATAACTAATTAGCAGTGGTTCCGTACTTTGTTAGTTATGCTATTTACCGTTAATGACTGGTTCGAATGTCCATAGAAAATACTTACTGAAAGCCTACATTATAATCCTAATTACTTCCTATTATAAACTTCCCGATTTTATGAAAGACTTGCCATTAAATAAATTTAAAAAATGTGTAGTCGCCTCTGTGGTCGAGCGGTCCGGGTGTTGGACTTGACTGCTAGAGGTCTCGGGTTCGAATCCCGGGTCGACCAACAAAAAGAAAATTGGATTTTTCCAATTTTCTAATAAAAAAAATGTTGGTCGGGATTGGAAACGTGACCGATTGGCGATAGGCTTGCCACCTATCACATTGTGGGACTTAGTATCTTCGGCTAGTCGTGGGTGCCCTGGTTGTGCCTCTGCCTACCTCTTCGGGAATATGGGCGTGAAGATACTTTTTTTTTAAATGTGCCAAAGTGAAATTGTATAAAAAAGGTTGCTATACCGTTGCTGAATATGTGTTGGATAAGAGTGCTTGGGATTAATTGCTCCTCATACCAATATATTACTATCAATGATGTGTGATGTAATACTAATAAATTTGTATAGAATAAGGAAAAAAAGACAAGCCCGCTGAGTTTCTTGCCGGATCTTCTCAGTGTGGGGCCGCGTTCCGATCCGGTGGTAGATTTAGTATTATCAGAGATTAGTAAATATATATTATAATATTGTCTTTGGTATTGTATAGACTTGTCACAAGTGCTCGACACAAAATATATTCTATTCAATGCGAAGATGTAGATATTTTAGAAAGAGTCATAACAAAAGTATCACAT
>NJDD01002588.1:246005-264355 GCA_002245505.1 Calephelis nemesis
GTTTTTGTAGGTCATTAAAAAATACGATTGCACGATTGCCCAGTTCTATAACGCAAAACTCAAAAAAAAATATTTTGTATACTCTTTATTTAACACGTCTCAGTTGTATTTCTCTACTAGCCGATTCGGCAAAATTTTCTTTCTTTCTCTAATTCTTAAGTGTACACAAAAAAGTGAAAAAAAGTAAATGTGTAAAATTAAATAAAAGGCGAGCATAGCATACATTGGTACCACCGCTTTATCTATTTTTGCCACCAAGGTCACAGTTCAGAGGATAAGGTAGCCGATAAACTTAATTTTACACGAGGCCTAACATTCCGGCAACGCACCATTACCACCTTGGGTAGGTATCTCTTTTCTCTTAATTTCTTAAAATCAGGAAATGCGTCAGCTTGTTTGCCTTGCAACATTATAAAAAAAATATGGAATAAAGTACTCTAAGATTTAAGTCAACTTATGCCGTACAGTATTTTAGTATGTTTGTTTATCAATAAGATGTTAGTGATGTGGTGCTATTTTCTGGTCTGGATTTTAATCGGTTTTGTAAGTATATCTATTACCTTACCTCTGACATGAAACACGACACTAGCGGTTACTGAAGTTAGGGTTAAAGGAATCAATTCATAATCTCTTTCTATACTTCAGTACTAGAAAATTGTTATTCCTACAGTATTAGAAATTAACCAACAGACTAATTTCCTGAAAGTAAAATGTTAGGTTTCTTTAGAAAAACAATGATGTAAAAATTATGATGATGATGATGATGATAGCAGGAATGCAGATGGTCTATTCGGGTATGGGAAACTTATCAATAAAGCAGCCAGAGTATAAAAGGCGACAGTTATCTATATTCTATTTATTCGCGTAAATTTTCTACATTCTTTTATTTACTACATATTGAATTATTTTACTTACAACAAATATAGTCTAGCGTTCCAGGTGTTGAACTTAACGTTATGAGGTCCCGGATTCGATTCCCAGGTCGGCCAACAAAAAGAATACAATTTTCTATTAAAAAATAATGTTGCTTGGGATTGAATATGTGATCGGTTGGCGATAGGCTTGCTATCTATCACATTGTGGGACTTAGTGTCTTCGTCTAGTCGTAGGTGCCCGGGTTGTGCCTCTGCCTACCTCTTCGGGGATATAGGCGTGAAGATACTTAATTACTTAGTTATCTCTTAATATCAGAAGAACCCAGTTTCTGGCTCCGTGTTGATCCCTGCTCCTTTGTAGAATAGACCGTCTGCCTTCCTGTGCCAGGCAGCTCGTAAAAGGCGAGCATAGTCTTGCCGTCACTAGCACCGTGACATCTGACTAGATGGTAGAGTTTCGCAGCGACTCACCCGGATTGGTACCACCGACTACCTATTCCTGCTGCCATAAAGTCATGACGTGTTCTGGTTTGGAGGGTAAGCTAGCTGGTAAACTTACTTTTGCTCGAAGCCTAACACCTCAGGTTGGCCACGCACCATTACCACCTTTGATGTCTCGGCGGCGTGAATTTCTTACCATCAGGAAATCCGTCTGCTTGTTTGCCTTACAATGTTATAAAAAAAAGAACCGCTGACTTGTTTACTATCCAATTATAAAACAAGTAGTACGCTAGCGAAGTGTAACAAATATTTGCCTACCATTCTATTTCTTCGATATAATTAAATTACTGTCATATATTCCATGCCAATAAATATCGGATCAATTGCGTTCGTTCCGTTGCTCACTCACTCAGCTCTTTCCATTTTGCGTATATTTGAATATCATTAGTTTGATATATACTGGAGCCATTGAGATATATCTTATAGAGACGGCAAACTAAAAATGTAGATATAAGAACAGTGGAGCTACTTTTGAATCTCGATTTCATTCAAACTGGCAATTGGAATCGATATGTCATTTTAGTTCTTGAACTAAACACTGGCGAATAATTATCATTTGGTTAATAACAAACAAAAAATCATTATATCCAATCTATTAAATTTTCTTGGAAATCTCGCTAGAACTGTATTCAAGAATATCTAAAATGACATATCCGATTCCAATTTTCAATTTTCCTGAAATCGTGATTCAAGAGTAATCCTACTGTTCACTTACGAATAAAAACATTACCAGTATGTGATTATGCTTCAGTAATCTCTACCAATGTTATGAATGCGCAAGAGTTTGTTTGTTGGCATGTATGTTTGTCTTCACAACAAAATGCCTGAATCAAATAAGTAATAGAAATGAGTTAAATATTAGAAAAGGAGATAGGCTACTTTTATACCAATATTTTAATACCTAACAAAAAGGCTGCAAGGAATTAGTTTAGATAACTTTACCTAAACAACAGTAATACCAATAACTATGGCAAATATGTCGTATTACTAGAAAAAGTTGATTTCTGTTTAAAGAAATGTATTTATTAAAAAGTAACATACACTTTGTTCGCTTATAAAAAGAAATTTAAACTCTATGTTATTCGACCTCAAAAGTTGGCAAGGCGCCTGTCGATATTTCAATACAAATATAAAATAGTTGGGCTCACAATTAGTACAGACACTTACATCATTTTTAACTTATCACAACATACATGTTACTAGATAACATGTATGTTGTGATAAGTTAAAAATAAATGCTACTTTAGTGTAAGTTTAAAACTATATATAGTTAAATACCTGTGCTCCAACAAATTGATTTTTGAAGTGAAAACTCCTTCGTTCGTTGCGTTGCGTACTTTTTTGGAATGGGTAAAAACTTCTAAACTCGCGTCAGGACACGTGACCTGATCGAAAATTCGTAAGACGGCGCAGAGCGCTTGCGCGAATGTTCGTATTGTCATGTTTGTGTACGATAGCGCAATAAATGAATATTGTATTCTACCACATAAATGATAGTACTTTCATAATTAAAGCAATTCGTGCAAAATTATTCCCTAACCTTTACAAAATATTAAAAATGCACAACGTGACGTTCAAGTTTTCACTCCTGCCGGCACTCCAGAAGTGCAACTCGTCGTTTTTTTTCTTTAGGAGTTTTAGCACGAGGCAATTTTAAGTTATTTCTGCTTCTGATTTAAATACATATATCTACTATCATGCTAATCGCTACATAGTAAAAAACAAAGTCGTTTCCTCTGTCTCAATGTTCCTTTGTATGTTTAGATTTTCAAAACTACGCAACGTAACGTTTATTTGTATATTTCATAACAGTGTGAAGCCGGGGCGGACCGCTAGTATTAATGATAAATGTAAAAGTGTGTTTGTTTCTTTGTTTGTTCTTCCTTCACGTCGCAACGATGACTTGAAATATATTATTATATGGAAAGATGGTTAGAACCTGAATGTAACGTCTAGTTTAGTATTTCATTATATTTATTTTTCCAATACTGCTTCTTATTCTAATATCGAAAAGGGAATCGTGAGTCACCTAATTTTAAAAGTTACTAGTTAAATTTTAAAGATATAAATACTAGGTTTATTTTTGGAGTTTTGGTGCAAACAAAAGTCGCTAGTCGTAGTTTTTTCCTGATTGTTGAACTTCGTGTTTTTGGGTGAAATTAGTCAGTGGCATTTCATACAATTTTGTTCAGTGGAAATGCACAAATTTATCGTTTATTTCCTCTTTACCGCCAAATTTCATTGAATATTAAGTAAAACTAGAGCAATGAGACCACTGTTTTACTCAAGACCCTGACTTCCTTTATGAACAGTTACTTTACTCTTTGACTTGACATGACTTGATGCAAATTTCAACTTATGGCAAATGCAAACGCCAAACCAAAAACTAAAAAAGAGAAAGAAGGTTTATCTTATCGTGTTATACTCCTTGGCACGTTTATTGATTAAAAAACCTTTTCGAAACAATTCGCTAAGGCATTATAAAATTAAGGAAGTGTTTTTTTTTCATGTTTGTATTTTTTTACACAAAAAAGAGTGCGTCTAGTATTCTTTTCAAAAGTTTGTGACTATGACCAAAACTGCATCATTATCAACTGAGTCAAACTGACAAACTGACACTCCACGTTATTCAATAATAATTAACATTACGAATGTTGGAGAATTGGAATAAAAAATTCCTTGCTTTCTAAGTATTAAATTACGATACCAATAAGTAATATTGGATCAATTACGTTCGCTTTACTGAACTTAACGCTATTGATAAAGAATATTATTTGAACATCGGTATTTATTTTCTTTTACTTAATGTTGACATAATATATGTATAAGTCACATTTCAACCGCACGGCCGTTAAGTATTTAACAATTAGCTTACAAAATGCGATCAAAATCTGTTTCAGAACCAAATTACATAAACATTCGTACGTTTTTTAATTAATACAAATTACCAATTATTGTAACATTATTCGGTTACTGCCATTGTAAGTTACATTAGCACTGATAGGAAACTGCCTCTGTGGTCGAGCGTTTCAGGTGTTGGACTTGATTGCAGAAGATCCAGAATTCGAATTCAGGGTCGGGCATCAAAAAGAAAATTGGTTTTTCCAATTTTCTAATGAAAAAAAAAAACGTTGCTCGGGATTGGATATGCGGCCGGTTGGATATGTGGGACTTAGTGGCTTCGGCTAGTCGTGGGTGCCCTGTTTGTGCCTTTGCCTACCTCTTCAAAGATATGGGCGTGAAGATGCTTGTTTTAGGAAATTACAAAATAAGCTAAACATTTTCAAAATGCTTGAGAAAAATGCAAAAAAACATGTTTTTTGTAGACTATCCGTGCCCTTTTTAATATCATAAATACAGAATGCTTGTGTGGAGCTTATTGAAATTTACCATAGATATAGTAAATTCTGGTGGCTTCCGCGGTTGAACTTAATAAATTTATGAAGTGAACGAAATTTCAGCTAGTTATCATATTGCTAAGAGCAAGACACATTTTTTGTAAAACTGGTTTGATAACAAAAACCTGGAAACTAACCTAAATACTTTTCAATATAAAATATGTCTGAAAACGACAATTAAAAGATAGACTAATAAATAATTAATCTCCGTTTCCTAATCCCTTCTTATCCTAGTCATCATAAAAAATAAACATTAAAAAAACAATCCAGTAATTAATTAAATCCATCCAATGTCTAAGTATTAATTAAAACGAACAACGTTTCGCATTTTATAATTATAATAAAGATTAAAGATGAGAGGAAGAGGAAGGAATTAATTTTCACAAAGTTGTAAAAAAATATTTATGATAAACAAAAGATATAGACATTATAAGACATCAATTTTGTTACTGTTGCATTAAATGTTCTTATTGTAGATTTTAAATATTTGACATGGCAATACTGTTATGTCACAGACAAGACGAGGCGAAATAAAAACAGTTATTGTTTTCCTCACTTTTAACCTCCTCCTCCTCACTTTTGTAGGTGCATGCTTTCCCTGCATGCTACGTGCATCGAAAAAATTAATCGTTTGTTTTATCGAAGATCCGTGTTGGTCCGGGCTCCTTTGCTGAATAGACCATCTGCCTTTCTGCCAGGCAGCTCGTAAAAGGCGAGCATAGGCTTACCGTCACTAACACCGTGACATCTGACTAGGTGGTAGAGTTTCGCAGCGACTCACCCGAATTGGTACTACCTTCTTACCTATTCCTGCCGCCATAACGTCATGACGTGTTCCGGTTTGGAGGGTAAGGTAGCCGGTAAACTTACTTTTGCTCGAGGCCTAACATCCCGGCCTCAGGTTGGCAACACACCAGTACCACCTTTGGTGTCTCTAGGTGGCGAGAATGTCTTACCATCAGGAAATCCGTCTGCTTGTTTGTCTTCGAATATCATAAAAAAAAGATTAAATTTAAATCCTAAGGAGCTCAACTAGCAGAACATCCCCCGCGAAAGATAAAAACGGGTTCAAAGTCTGCCGAATGTAAAAATAATTCTTTCTTTAAAACGTTTTAAAGTTGAATGTATTTACGAGAAACAACTCTCAGCCGTTAACTCATCCAAATCATATAAAAACCAATAAATTCCTATTTTAAGACCAAGTCTAAACTGCTATTTTACTATTTGTATAAAATCAATCCGTTTTCCATTTCGCGTTCTGAATTTTATGTAACATAAAAATCTTGGAATATTTTCACAAACGCAATAAAATTTTCCTTCACAATAAAAAAACTCATTAAGTCAACTCAATGTTTCGATTATATTTCGCAGCGAGATCTTTTAAGGCATATTTTATTATGTTAAACTCGAAATGCTAATACCGCCCGCCCTCAATTTTATTTGCATACTAAATACTAAATTCATCACTAGAAATATTAACGAGCGTAATATTAAAACAAGCGTATGTATTGATAAAATTAAAAAATCCGCCTTTACGAAACGAAACAGTACTGTTTATTTTGAAATTCTTCTAAGCCTAATCATTTGATATTTAAAACTAGCCAAACCGGCAAACTTCATTCATTTGGCACTCTGTACTCTCTACCTTAATTAATTAATTAAAAAAAAATTCGGACTACGCGATGATCATAGCCCTATTTACATTTTTACTTTCACTTCTCTCTCATGGGAACCCCTTTAGTGAGCGGGATAAAAAGTGTCCTAAAACCTTCCTTGGAACACAATAACCTACCTACCAAATTTCGTTACGATAGTTTTAGTCGGCGATAGCCTCGGCGTCAATCGTCAAAAGTCAGTAAATAAATTAAAATAACAAAAAAAAATGTGTGTGTACTTATATGTACACGCGTTAGAAGTTATACTTCTTCGGCGTAATAAGATAAAAATCTTTTTAAAAATTTTATCTTTTGCCTTATTTTACATTTGCAGACAAAATGACACTAACCATAGAAAAAAGGTATTTAATACATTAAAAGCTTTATTATAGTACATTATTTAGTTAAATAAAGTTTATTTAACATTTAATAAAAACTAAAATGTTATCTATAGCTAACTTCATTATGTCGGTTTTTCGTGACGGTGTGCGCGCGCATCGTAAAAATTTACCCTCATCATTTTTTCCTAACGCGCCAAAAGAAGTATAACTTCAAAAAAGATAGACAGAGAAAAAATCTAAAATTCCTAGATATTTGTAATGCTGCCAATTTCTAGTCGCCTACACATATTTGTAAAAATATCTTCAGTGTACAAAATTCACTCTTCTACAGATTTATTAAAGTATAGATTGATATTTAAATTTCATATTTCATTTTCATACTTAACTTGATGCATTTTGTAGTTGAAAATTTACGCTAGCAAAATGGCGTCTAAAGTCCGCCATTTTGTTTTTCTATGAAAACAAACCAGACGATACCTCTTTTACACGTTTAAATTACTTTATTCTGTTTAGACTGCAGCAGGGAACAAAGAAACCTATGTTTATACACACATGTACACAATGTACATTTTTCATCTGACTGCCCTTGGACACGTACACATAATGCAGTCTCTAATGTTTCATCATCTCTTTATTATTATGTTTCATAAATAAAAAAAATTAAATTGTCTCTTGATTTTTATTACCTAAACAATACAAAAAATGGTAAATATTTTTTTGTCTCCTGTAATAAAATAGCATGGCACATGTGACCGCGTCCTTAGAAAAGTTGAATTTATACTATCAAAATCCCCGATGTCCTACAACTCGTTTTACCCTGTCATTTATATAACAGTGAAATTGTGGGTACCTCCCTCTCCCTTGCGACCTATGACTTAGGGATATAAGGAATCACAACGAGATTTTATGTTCCATGAATTGAGGATGTTTATAGTTTACCGTTGTAAAAGCCAGAAATTTCTTAACCCACTTACGCACACGTTTTGGTCAATGAGACCGAAAACATAAAATTTGTAGCTATTATTTTCAGAATTCTATTTTTGCCAACTGGCTGCAATATATATAAAGTCTCCATCACATATTTTTATAGTGCACAATAGACATCGTTTTCGCTTGATGGGATTTTCGATTGTAGTACGAATAATAGATGTACTTATATATACAACTAGCTGTCTAGGCGAACTTCGTTTCACCCGTTTGGCTTAAATGGGAAAACTTAAAATGTTGTTTTTCCTAGTTTTCTTGCATATTTCCCTTGTTTCATATCTTTTAAATCTTTCCAAGATTTCCACAAATAATTCAAAACCAAAATAAGTGACATCGGTCCAGCAGTTCTCGAGTTTTAGCGAGACTAACGAACAGCAATTGATTTTTATATATAAGATAAAGTAAAAATGTTTGCCTCCAGTACAAATGTTATCAGAGATTACTGTTGCAATAAGTTTAATAATATTTAAGTGTTGTGTGTAATATTAAAATTCTTGGTGTTAACATTAAAATGTTAATATCAATTTATTGAAATGATGTTTTTTTTTATGACATTGGAAGGCAAACAAGCTGACGGATTTCCTGATGGTATGAAATTCCCGCCGCCTAGAGACACCAAAGGTGGTAATGGTGCGTTGCCAACCACAAGCCGGGATGTTAGGCCTCGAGCAAAAGTAAGTTTACCGGCTACCTTACCCTCCGAACCGGAACACGTCATGACGTTATGGCGGCAGGAATAGGTAAGGCGGTGGTACCAATCCGAGTGAGTCGCTGCGAAACTCTACCACCTAGTCAGATGTCACGGTGTTAGTGACGGCAAGCCTATGCTCGCCTTTTACGAGCTGCCTGGCACAGGAAGGCAGATGGTCTATTCTACAAAGGAGCCCGGACCAACACGGAACAACATGTTTATAATATTGTGTTTTTTTTGGCAAATGAAATAAACATTACACATGTTACATTACAAACATAAATATGTTCACGCCAAGTCGCTCACGAGGTAGGCAGAGAGTGCCAAATCTAATGAGAAAAAAATATGTTCCTTTCATTATGTTAACTATATCCCTCATTTTAAGTCCACTTTTGAAATTTAAATTATATGTGAAATATTAAAAGTTAAAGTTAAGATCCCAATGGTCTGTGTGATCGCACATCTGTGCAAGTGTTATACAATTTAATACGGTTGTAGAACGGTTTATTGGTCTCTGTAGAACACAATCTTCAATCTTGTGACGTCTTCTCAAATGATTAAACACAAATATTTTGTTTAATCATGTTACATGTAACTGGTGATTAATCTTAATTCCAAAGTTTGTAGGTGTTAATTGAATGTTTGTAATTTTCCCGCGCCGGTTCCATATATATAAGTGCTTTCAGAATATTATATTACTAACACAATGACTAAAACTAGGTGGTAGTATTTGTAACAACTCATTAGGTTTTGTAACAGTGCTTTAGGCATCCTTGCTGCAAGAACGACTTGCTTGCCTTGCCTTGTTGTGTTCCAGCTATGGATGGTAGAGTAGTCGGTAAACTTCTTTAAGCAAAAACTTAATTTTCCAGCTTCAGGTTCGTAACGCACCATTACAACTTAAGTGTCTATAGGAGGCGTGTATGTGCTATCGCATCAGCAACAGCAGATAGATATATGTATACTTATTCTATATTTGTTTTTAGGTATACTATATCTACTTATTTGCCTTCCAATATCATAAATAAAACTTACATTTTAAATTTTACTCAAAAGTCATATCTGACACTTTTATAAGAAAACACATCCTTAAAAAAACTTAATATCTTCTTAACTTAAAAATAAAAAAGCGTAATCTAGAAATGTATTTTCTCAATGTTGTGTCACACTATCTTATTATTTATCTATACTAATATATAAAGCTGAAGAGTTTGTTTGTTTAAACTCGCTAATCTCAGTAACTACGGGTTTAAATTGAAAAAATCTTTTTGTGTTGAATAGACCATTTATCGAGGAGGGGTTTAGGCTTGCAACTATTAAGAGCGAAGAAATAACGGAAAATGTTAAAAAAATGGGGAGATTTCTCATACTTGACGGCTTCCGTTGCATGCGCTGCGAAAACGGTTCAAGATACCAAAAATAGATGTATGAAAGAATTATTCCTCTAAAAATGATCTAAAAAAATGTCTGCAATATTATGCATATGTCTATCTTTTAAATGATGCCCAAAATAACTATTCCACGCGGACGAAGTCGCGGGCACAGCTAGTCTATAATATACATTAAAATTAATCCCGGTTCGCTTAGTCTTCGCATCACGCCTAAACAGATGGACCAATTTTGATCATTTTTTTTGTTGTTTTGGATATTGTAAGGAAGAAGTTTTTACGAAGAAAAAACTCGGGAAAATTGCATGGAAAATGGAAAATGCTGTTTATAAATAGGTATGTTTATAAAAATTAATCCCTATTTCGTGTGTTAATCGCATCACCCTTAAACGGATTTACAAACTTCGCAATTTCTTTTTCTTTTTGTTGTGTAGGCTATTGTCAGGAGAAGGTTCTTAAGAAGAGAAAAGCCAGGAAAATTGGGAAAGGGGGAAACTATTTTTATTTTCACACAAACTGTTAGTAGCTGCTAATGTCAAGTGATACGAAGTTCACCGGGTCGGCTAGTGGTTGTACAAAATCAGTGAAAAATTATTTTTTTTTGAAACTAGAAAGAAAATATTTAAAATTTATTTTTAAGATATTAACTACAATAACGTAAAAATTGAAGAGCAATTACGTTTTTTATTTAATTTAATTACATTATTTATTTATCTTTTTTATGTGTGTTAAGCGATTAATCGGCCAAAGGTTTTTTTTAAATAATGACAGGCCATGAATATGAGGTGGTCCCATATTAATTTTATAAATACACACATTGTTCTTATCATCTTAAAATTCTCAACAAAAGTTAGTGACCAAAAACACGTTTTAAATATATTATGTAAAAGTTTTATTAAAGTTATTTAAGTTTTCATTTTAAAATTCAGAAGAAAAACTTTCCATATTTATTAGATAATAATCATACAGTCTAAAATAAAGTTACATGAACTTTTTAAAAACTTCCGCTTTACTCAAATTACACAGCCTAAGGTCCATAGTCATGCTGCCTCGTCAGACATTGACAATATTTTTTAATACCTTTTATCGTCAACGAACTTCTATGGTAATAATAAAAACAATGCCCAATATATATCATTGAAAACTAAACTACTTTAAAAATATCATAAATGCACGAAACACTATTGAAAATACTGGTGCTTTCATTTTAGAACGAATACTGAAATTTACACATCCTGAAAAAACAGTGCAATAGAAAAACATTTCGAAAACACAACGAATTAAATTCGCTTTTATTTTTTCACAGCAAATTAAAGTAGAAAAGTACAAAAAAGTTTAACACTGGCTGGAAAAAACATAGACGTGCACAGATAAAAAATTAAAAAGAATTTCCTACCTATTTAAGTTTAGAACATTTACGTGACATTTGAAATTAGAACACAACACACCGGCACGTAATGGCGCCGCGAAGTTAACGTTACAACTGAATTGTACGCAGAGCTTTCTACCAACCCTTATATTACACGGACCATAGAATACTTGATGTGCTTTCAGACATTCAAATAACAGACAGACACAAAGTAATTTTAATATCGTAATAAATTGAACAACAATGATAACATAAACTAACTTTTTTGAAATAGAATACAACAAATTTAAAGCGAGGCCCTAGTTTAAAGCACATTTAAGATATGATACAATTTTCAATTAAACGTGTAAAATAATGTAATGTTCTATTGCAAATATTTTGAAGTCAGGCTATCACTTTTTTATATAAAATAAATGGATTTATAAAAATAATAAGACTATTTTATTTTTGAAAATAGGGAAATCCATTTAAGTGGTGACGATCTGGTGCTTATCTAAAGCTCGTTATTTACATGGTATTACTGTTTTTTTTTCTCTGAGCTCATTTCCCTGTATTGAAAACGTTCCACGTTTTTTTAAGAATCGTGAACATTTGGAATTAATTCTCGAATTCAAATCCAGTGCAAAATGACTAGCTATGCCTTACAATGTTTGTGATTTAATATTGAGGTAATAAAGAACTAGCCCCCGAACACATATGAATAAACACAAAAAAAATGCACACAAAAACATTTAATCAATTTCACAAAATTCTTTTTTATTTTTTTTAGTAAAACTAGCATAAAAAGCCCCGTTGACAGAAAAAACCCGATGGTTTAGCAAATACTAAATGTCATGACACCACATTTATAGGGTAAAAAATAACAAATGAAAAAAGTGTATTCAAGCCCATGTACCCGAATAGGTAGGCAGAGGCACAAACAGGGCCCCCACGACTAGCCGAAGACACTACTTATAACTAAGTCCCACAATGTGATAGGTGACAAGCCTTTCGCCAACCGGGTACATATCCAATCCCGAGCAACGTTTTTTAATTAGAAAATTGGAAAAACCCAATTTTCTTTTTATTGCCCGACCCGGGATTTGAATGCTTGACCTCTTGCAGTCAAGTCCAACAACTGAATCGCTAGACCATAGAGGCGATAAAAAAATAAACAAATATGGCCGCTTCTAGTAACTTACTATCTGTGACACTATCGTCATTAGCCACTATCGTGGAAGAAATAATAACACGTAAGTTGTTTTACTCGTCTTTTCGTCTTATTAATAAAATAATTATGAGCTGCTATAACAGATAAAAGATTGTTCTTTTTATGAACTTGAATACGTTTGTGGCTTTACTTGTACAAATAATATACTTACTTCTCTTTTTTATTCTTTACATATAATCTTTTTAATCAAAGGCTTCTCTAACTTTAAGAAGCGGTAGGATTCCTTTCAGTTTCCAATGATTTGTTAGTAAAAAATAATATTTAAAATGGCGGGTTAATTTTTTTTTATGTGTATGGTTGTAATGTACAAGTTTGTTAAATAAGGAAGGCAGTAAACTTTTTTACCTGATTAGATGACAAATAAGCGGACCGATTTACTCTTCCTAATCCGTCACAAAATTAAGTTACTAGATATATTAAAAACAGCACGAACGTCAAAAAACATAAGAAGGAAAACACTACCTAACCATGTTCACGGTGTTAATGACTCGGCTCTTACGAGACTCTTACTATGACACATTTAAGGAACGAGAAGAGTTAGGCATACGTTATAGAAATATGTGTTGGCTTATTGGCAGACATTCAAAATTAACAATCCAAAACAAAGTATTGATATACAAACAAGTCCTAAGACCGATATGGACTTATGGTATACAGTTATGGGGATGTACCAAAAAGACCAATATACAGTGTATACAAAGGTTTCAAAACAAAGTGCTTAGAAATATTGCAAATGCACCCTGGTACATAAGAAATAATGACCTCCATCGGGATCTCAAAGTGGAGTTTGTCAGTGACGTTATAAAAAAAGTGCAGAAGCTCATCACCATAGACTTCACCATCATGTGAACATCGAGGCAATCCAGCTCCTCGATATCACAGGTACAATGAGAAGGCTGAAAAGGACAAAGCCATATGAACTAGTGTAGTGTTGTGTAGATTCACAAAGTGCTAGTGCCAAAATCAAGTGATAGTGTTTTAAGTTCAAGATACCAATAGAACTTAAATTTGGAGACACTAAGTTAAAGTTAATGGACTCATACTTAGAGACTGTAGCTTAGAAGATTAAGAGAAATTAGAATGACTACAGACTAGATTGTAATGTCGAAGAAAATGCTCAGTAGAGCTTCTTATGGAGAAAAAAAATGACATATTTGACACTGTTTGAATTTCGGTGCGAAGTCCGTAAAAATTACTGTTTTTTTGACAAACGTTTTTTGCAAGGTTTAAGTTAATATTAAAGTTCCTATTACAGTGGAACTAAAGTGTCAACCAAAACTTTGGACTACTTTAGTCTACATATTATTATATTAGTAAGACGGTTATTTTTGTAATTTGAAAGTGTACCAATGTCTTAAAAATCGACCAATAGAGTGTCACCGAGTTTCGATGATAAAATCTTACACCGTAGAATTGAACTTGACGTTTTTAAATTTCTATATCGAAGAACCATTACCGTAGTAATGAAATAAGTAATGAATGAATGAAAAGATAAAATCTTACACCGTAGAATTGAACTTGACGTTTTTAAATTTCTATATCGAAGAACCATTACCGTAGTAATGAAATAAAAAATGAATGAATGAAAAGATAAAATCTTACACCGTAGAATTGAACTTGACGTTTTTAAATTTCTATATCGAAGAACCATTACCGTAGTAATGAAATAAGTAATGAATGAAATATGAAAAGATAAAATCTTACACCGTAGAATTGAACTTGACGTTTTTAAATTTCTATATCGAAAAACCATTACCGTAGTAATGAAATAAGTAATGAATGAATGAAAAGATAAAATCTTACACCGTAGAATTGAACTTGACGTTTTTAAATTTCTATATCGAAAAACCATTACCGTAGTAAAGAAATAAGTAATGAATGAATGAAAAGATAAAATCTTACACCGTAGAATTGAACTTGACGTTTTTAAATTTCTATATCGAAGAACCATTACCGTAGTAAGTACAAAAACGATAACACTTAGGAAAAGTGGCAAGATTTCCAGTGGAGCACGTATGGGCAATATTGTGAGACAGAGCCCTAACAAAATAAACTTTGCCGGGTCACGTAAACTTTTAGCGTAGAGCACTTCACAAAAATATCAAGTGACGAAACAACAAGACTTATTGCTTGTTGGATAGATAGAACAAGAGCATATTAAAAACTACTGCGAGTCACGTAACTAAAATTCACACATAATTTAACCGACTCAAAAAAAGAAGAAGGTTCTCACTTCGACAGTGTGGTTGTATGTTTGTTTTTTTATGATAATATAAGACTTAACCCTATTGCAAATTTTAACCGCTTCAAAAGCTAGCCAGTCATAAGTAGAAATGAATTAGCAAGCTCCCCGGCAACTAGGAACATAAACTAGCTGCCTTGTATTAACACTGTTTCCAAACCTCGCCGTAGCGGTGGAAGAACCGGAAAACAAATCTCTTGGCAACCAAGATATATTATATTTATTTATTTTCAAGACATCTGTAATTATCTTGATTTAAGGTTATCAGTAATTTGGTTGTATATGCGAATGGACATACAAAATTCATTATTTTTTTAAATAATAAGTTTTGACAAACTTAGGACTTGATTTGCTTAAAAAAAGCAATTATGATATTGTACAAGATATTTATTGCAAATATTCCTGTCTCCTTAATCAAACTCGTGACCAATCGATAATACACACTTATCTCAACCAAAGAAGTGAACGAAGTGCATTATTTTCTAAAAAATAAACAATAAAGGATAAATAAAAGCCACCGCAGAAACTGTTACGGTTAAAAATGATAGAAATAACTTTTATTCCAACTCGCATCAAAGAACTCGGTTTAAATCGGCTTTGAAATAAATATAAGGACAATTCTCTATCAAGCTCGCCAGTATTTCTCTCGGAACAATTTAAAACCTTTGAATATATCTGCGACCCGTCATAGTGTAATTGTTTAGGCTTAACCTAAATATAATTTGAACCCTCAAACTTTGTGGTAGTAAATAACATATGGTATAATTTAATATACTCCAAAACATATTTTACATATAATATGAGACTTATAAAATATGTTTTAAATAAAATACAACTACCTAAATATCCCTGAAAAATTAAAATAAATTAAAAAAAAATAGCCTCTGTGGTCTAGCGGTCCGGGTGTTGGACATGACTGCATGAGGTCTCGGGTTCGAATCCCGGGTCGGCCAACAATAAGAAAATTGGATTTTTCCAATTTTCTAATACAAAAATATTTTTCGGGATTGGAAATGTGCCCGGTTGGCGATAGGCTTGCCACCTATCACGTTATGGGACATAGTGTCTTTGGCTAGTCGTGGGTGCCCTGGTTGTGCCTCTGCCTACCTCTTCGGGGATATGGGCGTAAAGATACTTTTTTTTGAAATAGCGGCCCGCCCGGCTTCGCACAGTTATGAAATATACATATATAAACCTTCCTCTTTAATCACTTTGACTAGAACCGTATCAAAATCCGTTGCGAAGGTTTTAAAGATTAAAGCATACAAAAGGACACAGGTACATTGGTACAGAGGAAGCGACTTTGTTTTATACTATACAGTGATAAATATGACCAGTGAATAATCCATACAATTATAAACCATTTTTGTAATGGAACCACTCGCGTAAACGCAACTTGTATATTAGCTATAAAACAAAAAATATTGTTTGCGGCGTACAAAGTCCTCGAACGTGACGTCACATTCGAGTACGCTTTTAGGATACAGCATTATTTTTTTGTGTTTCATCAAAATCTGTCTGCTAAGAGTGAAGGTGCTTATGCTTAAAATTAAAGGACTTTGGGTATGCGTAGAAAGTAGGTTTGTTGTCTTCATAGGCAAATATAATTTGAACCGAGGCTTTGAAACTTTGTAGTAGTAAATAATAGTAAGGGACGCATAATATTACAACCCCAAACTAGATTTTACGTGTATGAAACTTACAAACAAATAATTGTTTAAATTACATAATGCAGAGGTTTTCAAACTGTGGGTCCCACATTATTTGAATATTTGTAATATGTGGGCTTACCAGTTTTTAATCAGATGGTTAGCCATTTTCTTTTAGCGAGGCAATATGTAATAATAGATGACAAATTTTGTGACGACTAGTCGGCATCAGTACCACTGTACTACCCACTCTTGACACTATAACGTCAGTTCCTACCACTGTCGTATTCTAATCTGGTGAGCAGTACAACAATTCCGCAAAACTTTTAACTAACCTCGAATTGACAACGCACCATTACCGTAATTGGTGTCTGTAGGTCGATTCTCATTACAAAACTGATATCATAATAAATAGATTTATTGACTAAAAAAATCTATGAATTTAATTTTATATACTCTTGTTATGAACAATTTCTGTAATAATGATCAAATGAATTAAAAGTTAAGTATTTGAAAGTGATTTCTTTACAGAATAAAGTAAATATAAACCGCTGTTTTATATTGGAAGGCAAACAAGCAGACAGTTTCTTGCTGGTAAGAAATTCATGCCGCCTAGAGACGCCAAAGGTGGTAATAGTGCGGTGCCAACCTGAGGCCAAGATGTTAGGTCTCGAGCAAAATTTTTTTGGCTACCTTACCCTCTGAACCGGAACACGTATATGGCAAGCACTGACGTTATGGCGGCAGAAATAAAAAAGGAGTCATTACCAAAAATATTGAGAACATCTGACCTACTGAAACTTCTCAACTTACTTGTTTGTATTACTTAATTAAAGAAGTTTCTTCAGGTGTGGAAAACTAGATATAATTGATTAATAGTAATCTTAACTATTTGTAGATCTGTTATTTTAGGTTCAGAACACTGCAATAGTTGAAATGGTTGTTCGCCTCTGTAGTCTAGCGGTACAGGAGTTGGACTTGATTTCATGAGATCCCGGTACGATTCCCGGGTCGAACAACAAAAAAGAAAATATATATTTTTTAAATTTTCTAATAAAAAAAGTGTTGCTCGGGATTGTATGTGTTCCTGGTTTGGCGATAGGCTTGCCACTATACTAGACTTAGTGTCTTCGGCTAGTCGTGGGTGCCCTGGTCGTGCCTCTGCCTACCTCTTCAGAGATATGGGTGTGATGATACAAAAAAAGCTTTAAATGCGTAACTGCTTATACCGACTTCAAATTTAATATAATGTTCTCTCAGTTCTAGAAATATTGAAGATTTTTCTCGATTTCCCAGGGATTCCATCAGATCTAGACTTGGTAACAGTAGGACCACGTTGAAAATGCGCTCTTTCAAGTATTTTTTTTATTTACCTGTTAAGAAATGAAAAAGTCGAGTAACATACATAAATATTATTTAGGCTTCGAACATACCTCCTCATTTTTTGTTGTTTTCAACCGACTCCAATATCTACAAAACTACATGTTTCATATACAAATATTTTTGAGATATAAATTCAATAAAATTATAAAATATGACTTGGATTGCCATGATAATAATGATATTAGCTAGGTAATTAAATATTTAAATAAACTTTTTTTATTCAAAAGGGCGGGCTAATGTGGTAATTGCCATTGCCGCCAAGTCTGGAAGTAATGGTGGAACTTGTGGAAAAATCAGTCAAAGTCAAAGTCAAAATACTCAATTTCATTCCCAATTCGACTCTATTATTTTAAGCTATTGAATAGCTTCTATCGCAGTCCTTAAACGTAGAGATCGAATCCAGAAATTCCGTAACGACATTAACCTAACACCCCCCTCTCCACCGGCGCGGTAGCGATACTTTTTAGTTTTGCCATATATAGCAGAATTTTTAATAAATTTTCGGTCACGCTTGTCTTTTTAATTCGGCAACTCGTCTCTAGGTAGCATTGGTAGTATCGGCGTTACTGCGCATGCATAATCCCCTGCCTGACACATGCCTGCTTATGCAATAACTTTACCACGGCAGTCTCCGAGTGCCACACGTCTTTTTTATGACGTA
>NJDD01002588.1:273149-291946 GCA_002245505.1 Calephelis nemesis
CTTACATAATAGTCCTGACATCCCGGTCATAGTACAGTGACGCACCTATAACATTTATGGTATCTAATATAACGCTGTCAATGATTGGATATGTGCTCAGTTAGCGATAGGCTTGCAACCTAATACATTGTGGGACTTAGTGTCTTCGGCTATGGCTGTGCCTCTGTCTAACAGGCGTGATGATACTTTATTTATACATTATATTATATTTTTAGTATGTATCTAAAAAAACGGCATCTTTCAATTCCTACCGTCTGTCAGTTATCTGTCAAAAGTATATTCGTAGAAATGATAAAGATAAAAGAAAGATAGAAACTATTATTAACTACAAGAAACTTTCTCTCGTTGCGAATTCAAGTTTCCCGATTTTTGACAGGTGTCTCACAATCATATATTATGTATTAAGTTTTAAAAAAGAAACTGAAGCTACAAAAAATAATACAGGTATATAAAATTTAATAGTGGTCGCCCGTTGGCCGAAATTAGGCCATAATAAATTTTAATATCATGTTGATAAGAACGCCACCTTTAATCTTTATTGAACCTCATCTTCATCTCAAGACCAACTACTTTGTTTTCAAACTGTATGGTGCGCCTTCTGTGATCTTTTATCGCTCCAGTGGTAAAGTAAAAACTGGAGTATTAAGCCTTTTACTGAAATTTATGATCGCCCATTGGTCAAAATTCGACCATAATAAATTTTAATATCTTGTTGATAAGAACGCCATCTTCATTGCTCAAGACTTTTTAGTGCGCCATCTGTGATCTTTTAGCGTTGTCATCAATATATTTGTTAGTGTCTGTCAAATACATGACAATGTGGGTAATGCTTTATTTATTGGTTTAATTTACTTTATAAGCATTATTATTGAAAAATATTAGCATCTTGCTCTTCTCCTACACATAAACTATTATTGTGCCAAATTTTATGTTTCTGTGTCTGCGCTATTTTGGTAAAGGGGTCCAAAGTTTTGGCATAACGTATTTATATATAGATTATTTTGCAATTCTGAGGATCGATACTATTAAAAGAACCCCTAATATGGGTAAAGGGTTTGTTAACAATGTTTGTTAGCAGTCTGAACCGTGAATTTAATCGAAATTTAAAAGTAAGTAATCAGAAGAAGGAAACAAAGATTTCTCCAACTTTACTTTTGTTCGAAGGCGGGCTTACAACCGTCTTTAACGTCTTTAATAGAATAGCCTATAACAGATAATTTTGACAACCAAAACTATCCCAGACTGTTAAATTTTTCAGTCCATGATAGACAAACTAAAACTGTCGCAACTCTCACCATCGACAGCTGGAACTGTCACTCTGACAGCTAATGGTTTTTAAGAATACCTTTTTTACAACAATTGAAAACAGCTGTAGCTGTCATTCTGACATTCGAAATTGTCACTAACAAGACTATTGGACTAGGTAGTAAATACATATTTATAGGGATTTTGGCGCCATCGTAAATGAAGATGGTCGTAATTTTTTCATTATTATTGAATTTAGTTTTTATATTGTGTGAAATTGGTGAATTAAGGTGAAAATTAGATTAATTTTTTTCGGTGAAAGTGCAAAAATAATCATAAAGAAATTAGTGGATCGTCTATTTTCTCGCTGTCGTCAAATTTCATTTGATGATCTTGAGTAACGAAGCCACCGCTTTACTCAAGGCTCTGACCTGACATGACTTTGTACATAGTGACTAATGACTGTATAAGAATTAACTAACTTGATATTGGCAAAGTAAGTCGTGAAAAACGATTGAAAGCCATATTTATAAAAGAAGAATAAGAAGACTAGGTGGTAAAGACATTTATTTACATAGTTATTTATTTATGAATTATTTATTCAGTTATCATTTTATTTAACTCACTCGGATTGTTATCACCTAATTCCACACATCCGCATCATTATCTGTAGTGTAAATAGGATACTTACAAAAAACAAAAACAAAGACAAGACCATTGGCTACGTACTATTTCCTCCTTTAGTGGCTGACTGACGTGGGTTTCTTATCGTTTACGTTTTGTTTTCTTTAAAAAAAACGTGTTTGACGTAGTCACGTACAATAGTAAATATTATATTATAAAAAAAGTATGAGAGTGGGGACTTATTGTGACATTTCTGATTTTCATCAGCTTAACAGAGCCAGTAACACAAAGGCTTTAATTTTTGAATCTAAAAGTACTTAGTTGGAATTTGTGTTTTATAAAATTAAAAAAAACTAGTGGTCGCCCGATGGTTGAAATTCAACCATAATAAATTTAATATCTTGTTAATAAAAACTCCATCTTCATTTCTCAAGACCAACTACTTTGTTTCCAAACTTTTTAGTGCGCCATCTGTGATCTTTTATCGTTATCATCAATATATTTGTTTGTATGTGTCAAGTGCATGGTAACGTGGGTAATGTTTTATTTATTATTTTAATATAATCGCCTTTGTGGTCGAGCGGTCCGGGTGTTGGACTTGACTGCATGAGGTCTCGGGTTCGAATCCAACCAAAATAAAATGGGCCAACAAAAATAAAATTGGATTTTTCCAATTTTCTAATAAAAAAAGGTTGGTCGGGATTGGAAACGTGCCCGGTTGGCGATAGGCTTGCTACCTATCACATTATTGGACTTAGTATCTTCGGCTAGTCGTGGGTGCCCTTGTTGTGCCTCTGCCTACCACTTCAGGGTTATGGGCGTGAAGATACTTTATTATTTTAATGTACTTTATAAGCATTATTATTGAAAAATATTAGCGTTCTGCACTTCTACACATAAACTATAAATGTGCCAAATTTTATGCTCCTGCGTCTGCGCAACTTTCGTAAAAAGGGGTCTAAAGTTTTTATATATAATATATACGGCATAACGTATTTATATATAGATATCCGACAACGCTACGGACGACATAATAAATGTGGATAAACCAAAACATTTTATCACCAGAATTATCCCCATTGTCCCTTCATCTGGGCCATTGTGCTGTCCTGTCAATTATCTTGGATATAATTGAGAAATCCGGACAATGGATAAAAGCACACCAAGTGAGATCCTTTTTTGGCCTACTGGATACTTTATATTATTTAATATCGCCATTTCATAACTCTATCCACCAACGAGGGTCTGGTGCGATTACAAAATGGGAATTTCCGAGTTTATTATATTTTTACTTATTTTTGTAGCTAGGTACTTATTACATATTCATATGGGTGACAGTTAACAAATACACATAACACCGTATCGCATATCAAATATCCATAATTAATTAACCAGTAGACGTAATATAATAGTGATATACGCATGCATATATCGTGGTCATCCGTTAACGCTAACAATTATAGTTCGTCAGTACTATGTTACTTTCGTGAAAAGAGTGACAGTCGAAAAAGCTACTTACATAAGAAACCTTAGCTTTTAGCTCAAATTCACTTTTTTTATCTTTAATGCCATACCAAAATTTGGGGTTTTTAGAATACGGAACCCAAAAGCCTTTTCAATACTAACAAAACTGTAAAAGAATCGACAGGTGCATTTGATACCCTACATTATACTTTTTATTTATTACCTCGGGCAAAAAGGTGACATGGAGAGCCAATTACATGTTTTTCAGACGCAAAAATAAAAGCCTTCTGACAATATTGCCGTAGGAAATTTTAAACATTATTTTTAAAATGTCATGTATTTTTCTTTCATTTGAGACATGGCATGGGAAATTGTAAAACGTTTCTCTTTAATTCGAAAAAGGAATACATTAAGATTTATTGTTCAAATTATTTGTGTATTTTATTCTAGACAATGAAATGTCTTTATTAGAATCCATAGTATTAGGTAGTTCACAAAAAAAATATCTTTACTAGTCCATACTTATTGTACTAATATTACAAATGCGAAAGTTTATAAGAATGTTTAAATATTTGTCACTTTTTCAAGAAAAATCCACTAAGCGAACTTTGATGAAATTTCGCAGTAATATAGTTTATAAATTGGAATGACATATAGATTTATAGGGATTTTGTATAATTCGGCAGGCGGAAGGAGCCGGGGATTGTAGCTTGATGCGAAAGTATCTGTGAGTATAATTTTATACGGTTTATATAAATACTAAAATACCCAAGTTCAAACACAAGCAACCATTTTTTCAAAACTTAACTCTCAAAGAAATATAACGTTGGCAATAGGCTTGCCACCTATCACATTGTGGAACTTAGTGTCTTCGGCTAGTCGTGGGTGCCCTGGTTGTGCCTCTGCCTACCTCTTCGGGGATATGGGCGTAAAGATACTTCTTTTTAATATTACAGTAATATAGTAATGCGGTTGTAGATTAAATTTCAAAATAACATTTTGTTGTAAAACTGAATTTCGTTCTTCGTCCAGTTTTATAAAATTACTATCTTCTGCTTGCAACTTCTTGCATTTATTTTAAACTACTTTTGCGTACACTATATTTTTAGTTTTGTTACGGCAAAAGTGGATATTGGTTTTCACCAGCACCAGATCTCGATTGGGCAACACAATATTATAGTTGCCAATGCAGAAAAAAACACTCTTGGCGTAAATCTATTCCTATGTGCTTAAATGTTTGCCCCTGGGCCTTATTAATTGTTTCCCCAAACTATAACTTTACCCGAAACCAGATTCTTTTAAAGCTAAATGGCAAATTCAGTGGTATTATAGGGATACGTGGTATGAGCACTGTTTTCCCTATAGCTGGACCAGACAAAACTGTAGCATCAATGTTGGGAAGAAATTTTACTCAGAGTCTGATCTTGTAACATAAATTTGGTAGTTTGAGGTATCTTAGCAACACAACTGGAGTGCCGGTTTTTAATTTGAGTGAATTTGAGAAAGGCCTCTTGGATTTAAAAATTAAAATTCTTGTGGGTAATGTACCGCATCCTCTTGATCCATTACGTTATCACTGCCTGTCTGCTTTGAATAATGTGCGCGTCGTACTCGATCATTGTTTTGCTGTGATGTTATTTTAAAACTGCAATATCTCCTAATTAAAAGATTTAAATAAAATGATATCAAGGGCAATTTTGGTTAACATTAAATATGTTTAATAAATAACGTATTTATTTGGATAAGGATAAGCATCATGTCTATCAAAACAGTTTAAAACACTTATCAAAACACAAACAATGAATCATTTTAGAAACATTATTGAATTTATATATATTTTAGGGTCATTTAACGTTAATTAACTCTAAAAATTCAATATAACAATAATACAAATTTTCAAATTTATTTTAGTCAAATAGTTGTATGCTGTGTATTAAATATAAAGCATAATATAAAATATAAATAACCAAAACTGAAATAACCAGCGAAATTATAATTTACGCTTTTCGAAAATGCGCTACACGGAAGAAAGGGAACGGAGAGACTGAGCGCAAGGTTTAGTGGCTGGATACAGAAATAAATAACCATAACCAAGTAGTTTTCTTTTTACAATTGTACATAATATTTTGTTTCATACAGATTATTTCTTTTATTTGTAAATTTTTGGTTTATTTTCCCGTAGTGAAGCTTATTATCTAAACCTATATATTATTCGGTACTCCTGAGCGAAGCGAACCTGAGCTACAAATAATATCAAAAGTAAATATACCGATTTCATAGTTGATGTCTCATCATTGTAGGTGAATATTAGATCAACACTTGCTACTCACCTTGAACTACTTTACACAGACCCACGTCAATAAAACAGAGAAAATGGATTCGTAAATATTATATTGAACTCTCCCTATGCACAGAGTAGTTTGCAGTCAGAATCTCTGTCACAAAGCATTATTCTCAACTTTATTTTGATGCCAAATGAATGTTTATTCTTTTGTGGCACTTTAAAGGTCAAATTCGTGATTCAATAAAATAAATCATACTTTCTTCGATTCATTTTAGTCTTGAAAGTAGAAGTGTAATGATTCCTTTTCTAATCTAATGGGAAATATTTAAAAAACATTATTTTGGTAATTACGCTGAGTTCTTGTAACTGTGGTTTCGAAAAGTCTTCGATATGTCAAAGAATTAGGTTCATCGGAATTAGCAAAAAAAAGTTTTATTCTACATCGGGTATAATAGATTTCTGCAGAGTAACGCCTGATTTAATAAAATAATTCAATTACAAGTAAACAAACAGACAAATTTTCTGATGGTAAAAAACATATAATATGGTAATACAATGTTTATTATGCCAATTAACATCAAAGGTGATAATGGCTCAATTCTAATCTGACGCTAAAATATTAAGCTACAAAAGCTTTAGATAGGTTAGGGATCTCCAAGTCAGAAGACAATAGTAAAGAGATTGACAATTTGATAACAATAGTTTAGAAAGTAGATAGAAGTTAGTTGATCACGGTGTGAACCCAAGGTTTTAGTGACAAACGAACTAACGCATTTTCAAGAATCACTTGTTAAATCAAGTTCACTTTAATGTAGACTAGCTCACAGTAAAACAGTATTAACAAAAGTTATTTGTTACATACCGAAAGAAAGAAATAAAGAAAATTATTTATTTGCGGAATATGTGTGTAAAAGAGATGTTAAAAAAAAATATTAACATATTCTATCATATTTTGGTGTGCAAATATTATAAAAAAAATATATTTAATTACATATACTTTAACTTTTAACTAGATTAATTATTTATAACCAAAAATTTTTAAAACTGTAATTAAATTTAAATTAAATTTGTCTGTCTACCGCATACTACCTACCACCGTTTCCAAACCTAGCCAGACAGGAGAAGAAACGTCGAAACAAACTTCTCAGCTAGCATATCTTTTATTATATCTGGTTCATAATTATTACAATTACCTATAATATAAAAATGAATCGCTAAATGTGTTGGTAAGCGCATAACTTCCGAACGACTCAACCGATTTGGCTTATTATTTATGTATTGCGTTATTTATTGCCAGAACAAAATTCTTATAAAAACAAAATCTGTAAAAATTGCAGGGAAAATGGGAAATACAATAAGTTATTCTTTCCCACACAAACTGAACGGGTGGAACAAAGGTAACCAGGACAGCTAGTTTTACTATAAATTCTTTTCACAAAAAAATCATTGACCATATTATATGTTTTCTTAGAGTCTGTGGTGAAGCTACTCTGTGCAACACTGAATGACACCACAACATATCAACAGCGCGCTGCCAATTCCATGTCCAGTTATTTCGAAAATTACATTCCGGGATCAGCGAATGTAATCTTTTTGTCCCCACACGTTAACTGGTTCCGCTTATTGGAATATTTGCTTATACACAAACAACTTTTCCGCAGCTCAACGACTTTACAAATCATCAGCGTAATTGCAGCCATTTGCCATTCAATGTTTACAAATCGTATGGTCCGGGCTCCTTTGCAGAATAAACTATCTGCCTTATTGCGAGAAGCTCGTAAAAGGCGAGCATAGGCTTACCGTCACCAACACCGTGACATCTTAATAAGNNNCTTATTCCTGCCGCCATAACGTCCAACGCTTGACGTCGACGTGTTCTGGTTTGGAGATTAAGGTAGCCGGTGAACTTATTTTTGCCTAACATCCCGGCTTCAGCTTGGCAACGCAATATTACTACCTTTGATGTCTCTCGAAATGCTAATACCGCCCCCCCCTCAATTTCATTTGCATACTAAATACTAAATTCATCACTAGATATATTAACGAGCGTTTTTCCCCGTGTAGGTCCGGGTTCCTTTGCAGAATAGACCATCTGCCATCCTGCCAGGCAGCTCGTAAAAGGCGAGCATAGACTTACCGTCACCAACCGTGACATCCTAATAGGTGGTAGAGTTTCCCAGCGACTCGCCTGGATTGGTACCAACGAACTACCTATTCCTGCCGCCATAATGTCCAATGCTTGTCGTTGACGTGTTCCGGTTTGGAGTGTAAGGTAGCCGGTAAACTTATTTTTGCTCGGGGCCTAACATCCCGTCGTCAGGTTGGCAAAGCACCATTACTACCTTTGGTGTCTCTAGGCGGCGTGAATTTCTTACCATCAGGAAATCCATCTGCTTGTTTGCCTCCCGTTATCATAAAAAAATAAATTATGCCTCGATATTCTGATTTTGCAAAAGTCAGAAAAGGCGTTCTAAAAATAATTCAAAATGTACAAAAGATGAGTTTATTGTAAGAGAGTTTTAATAACTGCTAAGTATATATACCTAGATGTTGCTATGTGTGTTTGCTAAGAAATTCTATATCATGAGTCGTACTTAAATATAATTTACAAAAAAACACAATTTATAAAAAAAATCATCCAGGTACTAATAAATAATAAGTGATACGTAAAACATTTCAAGTGTTTCTTTATTTAAAAACAATGACTTATTAATGTCAAACTTTTGCCGAGAATTAACGTTTGTTTCATTCTAATTGTGTAAAAATCAGAATTCACGTTGCGTGTTGAGTCGAGGGGCGGGGCAGCCATTTTGATATATTTCCAACATTTGTCAATGTAATGCATCTCTCGACTAGGTTTGCCAGTCGACTTCTGCTTTGTTGAATTAATTTTTAAATACTTTATATGTGTTAACGTAATCTATGTTTCGAGTCAAAGAAAGAACGAAAACTTCATACTAACAATAACTGAATCAAATACGTCCACGTAAAAAAAAGTAAAAATATGGGCTAGTAATTTATATATCCATATACATAACACAAGATTTGGTGTTTGACTCTCTTGCTCGTGCAATCCAAATCGTATTTTTAATCAAATCAACGTAAGGTGGGCGATAGGTTTGTCACATATCACATTTGGGATTAAATAAAATGTGGTTAATTAAGGTGCCTAAGTTATACCTTTGCCTTTGGTGTCTCATATACTCATCATCATGTCTTATGTCGTCAAAAATACATTTTCGGGGACATGAGACACCCCATCGACAAATAAACTTTTTCATTATTTTTGTTAATCAAGTGAATAAAATGGAGATTGTGCATCTTTCTACTTGACTAGAGAAACACAAGTTATATGGGTCGTTACAAACCACTAGTGGTACAGTACTATGCAATAGCCTTCCTGGGTAAAGATCCATAGCCTTGCCTGCTCATGCTGCCTTAATGCCAGTCTCATGTTACGGTCTGGTAGGGTAACCGATAGACTTACTCATTCAACCTACCACTCCCAGTATAGGACAGTAATGCACCCATATATACGGTATCAATAGGCCACGTCAGTCTATTACCATCATAAGATCTGAGTGCTTATTGGCTATTTTATTATATAATAAAGTATTGTCTTGATTGTCATTCTATTGTGTATTAATGCAGCAGTACCTTATAAATATTTAAAATAAAAACGTGTATTTCAAATTCTATAGTATAAATGACTTTGCTCGAGATTGAATTTATGCCCGATTGGCGATAGTCTTGCCACCTACCACGTTGTGGAACTTAGTGTTCTCGTCTAGTCGTGGGCCGCCGTGGTTGTGCTTCTGCCTATCTCTTCGGGAATATGGATGTAAAATACTAATTTAAATCTAAAATACTTAAAATAAATTGCTAAATGTGTTGATAAACCCATAATTTCCGAACAACTTAACCGATTTGGCTAATTTTTTTTAATTATAATAGTTTTTGTCATGAGAAGGTTCTTATGAAGAGGAAATCCGGGAAAGTTGCAGGGAAAATGGGAAAAATAATACTTCATTATTTCTCATATTGAACAGGTGGAACGAAGTTCGTCGGAACAGCTAGTAAAGAATAAAAAAATACAGTGCATAATGCTATGCATAATCTATCATATACCACAAATAATGAGAATAAATATAGTAAATGAAAAGAAAAAGGAAGACACTGTGCAAACCTAATATACTAGTATCTCGGATATAACTTATTCTTTTATTTCAAAAGCGTACACATTATTATTCAGGAAAAGAAATACATTTAGATGAACAAAACTATCTAAAATTTGTAATATCTGTATTTATAAATGCGTGTGTGTTACAAATTCTTTTTGAAGTAATACTTCTTTTGGCGCGTTAGGAAAAAATGATGAGGGTAATTTTTTACGATTCGCGCGCACACCGTCACGAAAAACCGACATGATGAAGTTAGCTATAGATAACATTTTAGTTTTTCAAAAAAAGATACCAACAAAGTAAAAGTAAGGACATCTACGTATGTTTGCGTGAGAACTGACAACTTTATTCACAATATTTCTTTATTGCTATGGTTAGTGTCATTTTGTCTACAAATGTAAAATAAGGCAAAAGATAAAATTTTTAATTTTTTTTTATCTTATTACGCCGAAGAAGTATAACTTCTAACGCGTGTACATAAGTACACACACAATTTTTTGTAATAAATATCAATAGCTTATTGTAATTATATATGTTAATTTTATTGTGATAAAACTGATGAAACCAACTTTAACTTCAATCAATCATAATCAATTTCATTTAAAAAATATCTTCACGCCCATATCCCCAAAGAAGTTGGCAGAGACACAACAAGGGCACCAACGACTAGCCGAAGACACTAAGTCCCACAATGTGATAGGTGGCAGGCCTATCTCCAACCGGGCACAAATCCAATCCCGGGCAACGTCATTTTTATAGAAAAATTTAAAATAAACAATTTTTTCTTTTTTTGTCAAGTCCAACGCCGAACCGCTAAGCCACAATGGTGATAATTTTTTTCTTTTATATTATATTATATCGTCTAAGTAAGCAAAAGTTGTGGAATCTCTCCAATAAATAAGACCATTATTTGCACGAATCAGTATGAGTTGCTATGAAATTCTCCTACCTCATCAAATGTCACGGTGTTAGTGACAGTTAGTGAGAGTAAGCCTCACATGTTCGCCTTTCAAGAGCTGCCTGGCAGGAAGGCAGATGGTCTATTCAGCAAGTCAGGACCAACACGGGGTAACCATGTGAAAAAAAAGACACGTGGCACACGGAGACTGCCGCGGTAGTACTATTGCAAAAGCAGGCATGCGTCACCAGATTGCAGAGCGAAAAGGGGGATTACGCATACGCAGTAACGCCGATACAACCAATGCAGCCTAGAGGCGAGTTGCTTAATCAAAGAGGCAAGCGTGATCAAAAGTCATCAAAAGTTCTGCTATTCATCGATAGATGGCAAAACTAAAAGATATCACCGCTGTGCCAGTCGTAGTGGGGGGTCGTTACGGAATATCTGGATTCGGTCTCCGTGCTCAAAACCCGCGATAGAACCTATGCAATAGCCTAAAACAATATGGTCAAAATACTGTAGATTTTACAAGGTTTCCTTCAACACCAACAAGTGGATATTTTGCTGTTTAGAAATCTCGCCTTTCGATGAAAAATTAATAAATGGAGTACCTCATGACACCACATCCAACCCTTGGGGATACTTCGTGATTTTAGCTTCCTGTTTTCTTTTCGAAATACTTACATATAAAGGATAACCCTTAACATTCAAAAAAATAACGTCAAACAAACATATAACTTAATCATGTTTATTAAAATCGTGAAATTTATTTGCTTATTATTTTAGAACATCCAACATATTTTAAATACTCTGTAACAACTTCTTAGTCGTACAAGCAAACAAACGCATAAATGTATTATTAGTTTGCGCAATACATGCATGATATCGTTACATTTATTTTTGGGGAAAGAAAAATGTAATGAATTCCATTATAGGTCATGGATGTATTGGGGTAATAGGGGTCAGCTTATGAATAATGAAGGCTTTCATGCTAAGGCCATTTTCTTAATATACAAATATTAGTAGGGGTAGGTAGGGTGCAGTCTTTTCGATGCGTAGTCTTAGCAGCAGTAGTTCTTATTAGCTAGGTCTAAGCTTCGAGTCCGAAGTTTCGACTTAAAATAATAATTAAAGCGAAGTAAAATAAAAAAAAATGCAAAAAATATTGCAAATTTCGATTGCGATTTCATCATTGCTTTTTTGAAAGAAATTTTATCAAGTTCCGACTAAATTTACATCTTAATAAAAAAGAATTATTATTAATTTATGTTTGTTAGTGGCCGAGTGTGACAAAAATTTAAAAAAATATATATTTTTTTGTCGAATTGATAACGAGCGTATGCGTGAAATGCTACGATTAACCAGCGTCATGAGATTTTTTACTTATATTATTTGTAGACTACGTAGGTATTTCAACGCGATTGATATAAAAATAACATGAAACCCCTATTGCTTCAATAGAGAGCAAGAGAGGTAGATAAGGTAATCTATTGACAGCTAAGCTTATTTACCATACTTTTTCATGGACTACCAATAATATGTATATTATGTCAACAAGAAAAATGTGAGAACTTATCTAGACACGCGGCAGCCTTTCAAGCCAAATTCAAGCAAAGGACCTAGCTAGCCAACGCAGAGTGTAATATTACGTGAACCACTTGGTGCCACTTTTGACTCGTATATGACTCAAAACCTCTTTAACGTTAACACAAAAAACTACGTGTGTTTAATTATATCTATAAGGACATCCAAATTTCATGACGCTACTAGCTATTTCCAACAGATAAAAAGATATGAAGGTTAAAAGTCGTAATTTTGAGCATTGACTGACTTAAGTAGCTAAACCTAACTTACTTCCAAATGACTTAGAAGGATGAAATTTGGAAGCCAGCTCAAAAAATCTGATAATAAAAATAAAAGTTTAAAAATGGGGGATCCCCATACAATTATTTATTTTAAATTGTAGCGTTGGAACCATTACAAACGGTATTTGAAACTATCTCAATATATATATGCATTATTACATTTGGTACATTTTCTTTAAAAATGTAATGATATTTCACTAAGAACATAAATCTAAAAAAGGAGAGCCAAGTTAAATAAAAACATGAAGAATAGATATCTAAATGAATGCCATATTTTATGCAAAATCCAAACATGTATTTATCGAAACAAAGTAACATTATGAACCAGTATTACACTCTATTTTTTGGCTTATTGGATACCTGTAACAATCGCTGTCATTTAAAAATGTGAGTTCGTAAAGCAAGTTAGATTTGAGTAGGCTATTTTTTATCAGATTACATTATAATGACTGATGTAATGAAAATTAGCCAATTCAAATGTAACCTACTTTACGAACTCACATTTTTAAATAATAACAAAACAAAGTTTAGTACTTGGTTAGAATGCTATTTTGTTCCGATAAATAAATACTTGGATTTTGCATAGAACTTGGTAATCATTTCGATCTACATTATTTTTGCAGCTAAGCCCACAGCCATGTATAATGTTTCTATTGAACTTGGCTTTTCATTTTTACATTTATGTTTTCGGTGGAATTTTAAAGTATTACACCAGATTTCACTTGCATTCTTGAGGTCCTGGGTTTGATCACAGGGTCTGGCAGCAAAAAAAAAGAAAATATGTATTTTCAGTTTTGTAATAAAAATATAGTTTCCTGGGATTGGATTCCTATGTGCTTGATTAGTGGTAGACTACTTATTATTCGTGGGTGCCCTAGTTGTGTCTCTACCGACCTCTTCGGGGATATGGACGTGAAGATGCTACTACACCTATTTCACCTATCTCATGGCCATTTTAAGTAAGGCGGTGAACACATTTTAAAAGTATTAAAATGGTAAATAATAATATGACCAATAAATAATGCATGTAATTAAAAGCAACTTCTGCTAAGCAACCATTCAACTTTTAATTTAGGTAGCTATGGAACAAAATTATGTGTTATACAAATAAAGTCCTCGAATGTGACGTCACATTCGAGTAAACTTTTAGAATAAAAATTTTTGGTTAGTCCAAAATATGTTCTTTTAAGTTGCTATATCTCTGGGATTACTTGTAAAAGCTAAATGATTATTTCACTGATGTTTGTCGCCTCTGTGTTCTAGCGGTCCGGTTTTTGGACTTGACTGCTTGAGATCTCGGGTTCGAATCCCGGGTCGGCCAACAAAAAGAAAATTGGATTTTTCCAATTTTCTAATAAAAAAAAATTTTGGTCGGGATTGGAAATGTGCCCGGTTGGCGATAGGCTTGCCACCTATTGTGGGACTTAGTGTCTTCGGCTAGTCGTGGGTGCCCTGGTTGTGCCTCTGCCTACCCCTTTGGGGATATGGGCGTGAAGATACTTTTTATATTTGTATTATTATGAGCCATTTGATTATACATAAAAATAAAAATTGGTTTATACTCTATTACTCTGATTCCCATACGGTGGTAGTTTTATAATATTGTATGGTGTATATTTACGTACACAAGTATCACTTGTATGGTGAATGAAAGAAACCTTGATGATGCTACAAACGAAAACGACTGACTATTAATAAAATAATAAATTATAAGTTACGTAAAACAGACGAAGTGTTTATTCATTTAAAATTTGAATACTAAGAGTTTGTGAGGAATAAACTAGTGTATTGTTTTTCTGTTTTACTTCAATTTTCCCGACTTTTCTCTACATGAGAACTTTCTTCTGACAATAAATAACATAAAAAAGAAATAACAATTTTGGTCCTTCTGTTCAGGCGTGATGATTTGACCAAGAGAAAAGGGGATTCATTTTAACGTACCCCGGAAATAACTATCCTATAATATCTTGATGAAATTAAAATGGACGCAAAAAGTTACAGATAAAAAATATCAAAATCCACCCATCAATTATTTAGCAAAAATTTTCTAGAAAATATCTTCTTCGGGCAGCTGTGTCCTACGATTGCTTATAGCAGCTTTCAACTTTTATATCTACTTAATTGTTTAATCGCAATAAAAGGACATACATCACTTTAATTTCATTATAGTATCGCAAGTTGGAAACTAAAAATGTTCAATTACCCGCAGTCAAATCCAATCCGGAATGAAGCTGACAAGATGTCAGCATTCAAACAAATCGGTCGATTGGAGTTATGATGCCATTGACAGACAGGCAGACAAACAGACAGACAGACAGATAAACAAACATACACCGACAGGCAGACACATACATACTTGCGCGCACACGTACACACACATGTCACACATACACACACACAACTTACACCCCCTTTTACAGCGTCTTGAAATTGGTTAAAAAGCTAATAAAAGTACCGCATATGACTCATACTTACCCGCGTGTCATAATGGCGTGTCATACGGACATAAAGCCAACAACGCCCATTTGCAACCGTTTTACACGTCACATGGAGCAATAATACGAAGGAGACGGCTACTTTAAAACACATAAAGATCGCTAAATGCGCCCGATTTTTATCGGAACCCTATAAAATGGCTGTTATCTGTCTGAGTAGTGGTATTTAAGTAAATCCATTCGTATTAGTCTATATAAGAGACGACTAGCTGTGTCTTTGTCAGCGAAGAATACTTACGTACATTCATATCGTCACGTCAAGTCCCTTACGAGGTAGGCAGAATATCGAGTGCCAAGCCTCACGTTCCTGCCTGACTTTCTCCACATTCACCACTCTTTTCATTATAACACGCGACGCTCTTGACACAGACCTCAGATACTACCATAACGATTTATTTTTGAAATATTAATATTAAGTCTCCCTAGGTACTTGTTTATTTATTTATTTAAACTTTATTGTACACATTTAAAAATTGTGAGTACAAAAGGCGAACTTAATGCTAAATGCATTCTCTCCCAGTCAACCTTTGGGCTAACAGAGATCAAGTATGTAGGTACCGAATAAACAAAACAGAATAATACAAAAAAATTTGAATTTTAATGTACATATAAATAAAATAATCCAGTAATATATAATTACATAGCATATTATATAAATTAAGAATAGAATAGTTATAGATACAATGCATAAACATAAATAATATATATAAAGTAGACAGCAAACAAAACAAGATTTCTGACCATACATAATTATATATCAATATAAACATATATTTAATATAATAAGGTCTGATGAAACAAGAATGCAATAAATAGTACAGCACTAAATGCAATTTTCAAATAGATATTCATACGTTTTCTTTTTGAATAGAATCTTATTACTTGTTCTAGGTATCTGTTTGATCAATCCCTCATCCTCCATTCTTTTTACAAGACCGAACTGTCATAGCATTCATTTTCTCACTTTAGCACCAACACTTAACATCAGTTCCACTTTCTCTCTGATCTCGGTGTATCAAAATCGTTACATCACATATTTTCTATAGCGCCCTCATTTCATCCACATTTCTCTTACTTTCATCATTATCAACTTGCATTTGCTTTAAACTAAACCTACTTGTATGGGCCTTTTATTTTTTTTAATTCCGTGCTACACCCTTTCGTGTTTTATGGGAGATTAAAGAGTCGCGCACGATTAAACGTATGAGACATCACTAGATGTTTGCATTTTGAAAAACGATGCAGCCAAGGCATGTGCGACCGATTCAATCTCAGGTCAGTGTGCTTTAAAATCATAGAGGGGTGTAGCCGTGTACAAGTCTTCGTTGGCAACGCGTCGTGCCACATCCCTACCGACTAAAAGCCAACACCGCAAGTAATCAAATTACAATTAAGATTGGTGGCAATTCACCGCATCCTATAGGGCTCTGTCTGGTTCCTGGATTTGTTAATAGGCCGTATAGGCCGCGGACTAGGGGCGACAGCGTCCTAGGGGCGTAAAGGTATGTACTACATGGGGCGGCAGAAATAAGGTGGCCTACACTCATAAAAAATATAAATCCGGCACTGGGTTCACCAACAGATCCGAGCCAGAATAGACATGATAAATTGACATACATCTCTTGTATGTTAATTTGTCAAGTCTATTCTTTTCTGTTTGTACGTTTGTACATCGCAGTAAAATTACTAAACAGTTTTAGCCAATATTTCACTATTTGAGCTAGGGATAACTTTAAATTAAATAAATAGTTCATAACAATATATCTAGAATTTGTAAACTATTTCTTAAATTTCACAAAAACGTGTATATCTTTAAATGGAAAAAATATAATAAAAATGTATGCTCTTCCCGAATTTTCTATTAATTTGTATGTAATACTTATACTGTACTTAATGTAACAATATTTTATAGTTTTAAAATAAAAACGAATACAAGTTTTAACTAGACTTAGTTTTAGTTAATACCTTATCCATTTTTCGTATTTCCGAGTTCCGGATCCACACATTAACGTTGTAAATTACAAATCTTAAAGAAAACTAACCCTTCGTATTGTAATTGTAATTGGCTATTAAATCAGCCCTTTGCTTTTAAGTTACGGCTTTAAGGGAATTGGTTTAGGAAATTGGCGCTATTTGTTAAGTGATGGTGTTTTTATGGAAGCAATCAAACCAACTGTGTAACTCAATTATGTCCATTTTATTTTTCCTCATTTGTTATTCCTTGGTTGTTGTGATATACGCGTTTAAAACTTTTGGTACTTACTTTTAAACTACAAAAAAACCGTCTTCAATATAATATTGTTATATTGTGTAAACAAAAATATGTAGCTGAAGATAAAAATCTTGTTTATTTCATATACATACATACATATCTTCACGCCAGGTCCCTTACGGGGTAGGCAGAGAGTATCGAGTGCCAGACCTCACGATCCTGACAAACCTGTTTTGCTTTCTTCACATTCATTACCCTTTTCATACAAACACGCCGGTTTCGGAGACTCTTGACACCACCCTCGGATAATATCCGAATATTCTGATCGTGAAATGTCAGCCTTGGTCTCCCCGGGTACCTACATCCATCCACATTCGCATTGTATATCTGCTTTGTCAATCTTTCATCTGTCATTCTTTCCACAAGACCGAACCAGCGTAGCATGCCCTTTCACATTTTAACACCAACACTTTCTTTCAATCCCACTCTTTCTCGGATCTCATTGTTACGAATACAGTCAGCGAGCGTTACACCACAGATTTTCCGTAGTACTTTCATTTCGACCGCATTTATCCTACTTTCATGCTTTTTCTGACATACCCAACTCTCGCTTCCATACAATAACGTTGGGATAAGCACAGAATTATGCAAAGCGAGTCTAGCTTTTTGACTTGTTGGCACTTGTGTCGTCTCTATGTAATGACAGGGATTAGTAAATATGTATTGCTTTTGGTCTTTTTTTTCTCTTTTTCGTGTCACAATATTCGTTCCCGTACTCCTCCGAAACGCCTTGACTGATTCTCATAAAATTTTGTGAGCAAATTGAGAAGTTCTGAGAATCGGTCAACATCTACTTTTCATACCCCTTAGTGTCACCCTTGACTCATTCCAATTTTTTTTTACTAAAATGACATTTTGAAATAGTAGCAGAACAACGTCTGCCGGATCAGCTAGTTGCAATATAGAAAAATCACTGTTATTTTTCTGCTTAGCAAAGGAATCAAATTCAATACTTCTTGAAGTCAAATCAAACACCGTATTATTAGACTATAGAGCGACTGTCAATACTATAAACAATTATGGCCCGTCGAACTACGTACCGCTTGACATTGATGGATACTGACAGTCTGTTGTTGTTTTTCCTATTTTCCCTGCCATTTTCGCACTTTTTCTTTTTATATGAACCTTCTTCTGTCGATAACTAACACTACATTAAAAGAATTAGCGAAATTGGTCTATCCGTTCACGCGTGATGCTATGTCCAAAGGAAATGGGGATTCATTTTTATATGATACTATCTGCTCCGGCGAACTTTGTTGCACCTGTTCAGTTTGTATGGGAAAAAGTAAGTATTATTTTTCCGCACCCTACGAATTTCCCGGATTTTCTCTTCATAAGAACCTTCTCCCAACAATAACTAACATTAAAAAATAATTAGCCAAATCGGTCCAGTCGTTCGGAAGTTAGGCGCTTACTGTTGGTCAGCGATTCATTTTTATATTATAGGTTCGTTGGTCCAGTGGCTAGCG
>NJDD01002588.1:292432-328899 GCA_002245505.1 Calephelis nemesis
AGTCCGGATGGTACCAAGTCAGATGTCACGGTGTCAGTGACGGTATGCCTATGCTCGCCTTTTACGACCTGCCTGACACAGGAAGGCAGATGGTCTATTCTGCAAAGAACACGGGGGATACTTATTCTACAGTCCTTCTTTCGCTTCACAACACATACATAAAAATGCACAATAAAAATTTATTTTTTATTTGTATTATATATTAACTACTTTTCAACCCGATATTTGATTGACTTCCCTTAAAGCTTTAAGTGTAACTAAGTGTTAAAGTGTAGCTAAGTGTGGCTAATCTATCATCTGGTAAAAAATAATTTCCATTATTACAAGTGAAATCGTGATTACAGTACTGTAAACAAAAGATTCCAATCAAACAAACTTAAGCTCTATTTCCCTAAGGTGAAGAAAAATCCTAGCAAATATTGAAGTAGGGTTTATCAAAATATCTGAGTAGTTCGAGAGAACGACTCGTTAGTCGGGCTGTGAATGGAGCAATGATAAAGCTGTCATTCACGAGACGACTTCGAGCGAAAAAGTTTATGATCCGCTTAAAATGTTTTAGTAGTTTCGTCTTTACTTTTTAAGCGAGTTTAGCTAAAATTACTATTGAATGTAATAATTGATGAAATAAATTGCAGTGGATGTAAAAATAACTAAATAAAGATAATTGCTAAGTAATAACTCTATGAAAAATTACAGCTAATTAGCTCCTAGCTAGTAACGCAGGTTATTAGTTTATGATTTTGAACTCAGTAAATTACTTGTGAAACACAATGTGCCAAACTTTGTCTACTAATTATAGATAGGAGTGAAAAGTAAAAAAAAATGTTATGTTATTACTTTGAAATTTGAACCTCCCATATCAGAATGTTAAAATATAGTAATTGTAATTGTCTGAAAGAATGTTTTCGGGATCTTTTACGTTCATCGATTAACATTTCTAATTATATTTTTCCCTGTGTTGGTCCGGGCTCCTTTGTAGAAAAGACCATCTGCCTTCCTTGCCAGGCAGCTCGTAAAAGGCGAGCAAAGGCTTACCGTCACTAACACCGTGAATTCGCAGCGACTCACCCGGATTGGTACCACCGTCTTACCTATTCCTTCCGCCATAACGTCATGACGTGTTCCGGTTCGGAGGGTAAGGTAGCCGGTAAACATACTTTTGCTCGAGGCCTAACATCCCGGCCCCAGGTTGGCAACGCACCATTACCACCTTTGGTGTCTCTAGGCGGCGTGAATTTCTTACCATCAGGAAATCCGTCTGCTTGTTTGCCTTCCAAAATCATAAAAAAATATATATTGATATCATATTAGGGTCTTAAAATATTATACACTACATTTATTTAACAGATTAATATCTAGTTGTGATATTGTCGGTTTACATATTTGTATGTTCACTTTTCATGCAAAAACTACCAAACGGTTTTTTATCAATGTTGTGTAGTAGGTAGTTGCTTAGAACCCTGGTTATTATAACATTTAGGATACCTTTTACTGCCAAAAACTTTCGTTGCCATTACTAACTATGAAAGTCTTTTTAACATGAGTACCAATCCACTGGCAACATCTAGTTTTAAAATACATACATATATATCTTCACCCCAAGTTTCTTATGGGGTAGGCAGAGAGATCACGTGCAGTGCAGTAAGTATGTAAACTACCATATTAGACTGTCGCAAGGAAATTTTAAATGTTTTCTTTTTTATCGAATCTTAATTAAAAATCGCAAAAGTTATTGATAAAAAAATTAAAGTCGACCCATCTATGGCTGTCACTAATTTCCATTCAGAGTCAGTAATGAAACATTTTTACTACTTCGTTCATTCGATTCTCATTATGTTTAGCTTTTATTTGTCCGTCGGGAAATCATTTCTAGATCTAAGTGCGACGTTGTGGTTATTTATTTGAAAAATATAGCTATATTTTGATCTAGAATTTTACATTATTGATTACTAACTGTTTAGATTACACCGCCTCCATGGTCGAGGGTAGGGCACGTCTAACACCACCGACCAACCGCAAGGCTCGGGTTCGATTACCGACAGAGGCAGACATTTGTGTGATGAACATTTAGATGTCCTTTTTTCCAGGCATAGGTGTTTTTTATAAAGAAAAAACACAAGAAAATTGCACAGTCAACGGAAAAAAATCAAGCGGTACGAAGTTCGCCGGGTCGACTAGTTTGAAATAAAATTAAAGGTCTTTCTATTTCACTTCTTTTATGTGATGGATGAACTAGAGTAACAGGGTAGTAGACAAAGCCCGGTGAAGTTGTAAAAACCGCGAGGTTGACAACATAGTAGTCATTCAAAAAAAAAGGTACTAGATATAACAAATAGTATTAAAAACAGTGACAGTTCTGTGTACTATGAACGGGACTTCTGATAAATACTTCGTTGTATCTATTAATCGTACGGTACACATAAATTCGTCAAATACCGAGGAAAATTACAGTAACTAATGGTCGTCCAGAGGTTGAAACTCGTCCATAATAAGTTAAAATATAATATTTAAAGATTCTTAAGGTTCTGTTGTCAATTATTTGATAAGAACGCCGTCTTAATTTATCAAGACCTACTATTTTATTTAAAAACATTCAATCAATCAATCAATCATCTTTATTTGCTTTTAGCAGGGTATACATTTGATGTTTTTCTTTTTAAATTATTTACAGTACACCTACTATACCAATTAATTGGCATGCAAATTACATACTTTAACAATTTTATGTCATACAAATTAGTAATCAAATGAAATTGGAACTATAAACAAGACAACAAATACAAAGACAAAAACTATTCAACATACAATTAAAATTTCACATGTAATTCAATTTAGGTAAGTCTTAAAATAAATTACGATGTTTTTATCATTAAGGTTATAAAGTACTCAATTTAATTAATAAATTTAATGTAAAAATTATAAAAATAAAAAATAAATAGTTAAGCTTAATTTTAAATAATTTTAATATATCAATATATCAATTTAATATATCATTAGGAATACAGTTTGCACGCCATCTGTGACATTTTGTCGTTATCAATATTTTTGTTTGTGTGTGTCATATTCACGATAGTATGTGTAATTTTTCAATTTTTGATTTGATTTTGATAAAATTGGATTTGTCCAATTTTCTAATAAAAAAAAAGTTGGTCGGGATTGGAAATGTGCCCGGTTGGCGATAGGCTTGCCACCTGTCACATTGTGGGACTTAGTGTCTTCGGCTAGTCGTGGGTGCCCTGGTTGTGCCTCTGCTTCCCTCTTCGGGGATATGGGCGTGAAGATACTTTTTTTCTTTTGATTTACTACCCTTTGAAACCATAGATGTCACAGGTTCATCGCTATCCGACGGCCAGGATGTTAGTTCTATTGTGCAAGTATACCAACTTCCTTACACTCCGGAACGGAACATGATCAAGACATTATGGCGTCTAGAATAGTAAAAACTGTAAAGGTGTGAACCCGGCCAGTTTGCTGCACAGCACTCTACCAGCAGTAGCCTTGATGCTGACTGATTGATATTTTAAACAGTACTCGCCATTCATGTTCTGTCTGACAGAGACTGATAGTCTATCCTACCCAGGACCAACACGGAGTGAACTTGGAGTAATAGCACGACGAACTACGCAACGGATTTTGATGCGGTTTTTTTTAAATAGATAAAGTGATTGAAGAGGAGGGTTTATATGTTCCAATCCCGTTCGTACGTACGTACGTACGTTCGAATCCCGGGTCGGTCAACAAAAAGAAAATGGGATTTTTCCAATTTTCTAATAAAAAAAAATGTTGGTCGGGATTGGTAATGTGCCCGGTTGGCGATAGGCTTGCCACCTATCACATTGTGGGACTTAGTGTCTTCGGGTAGTCGTGGGTGCCCTGGTTGTGCCTCTGCCTACCCCTTCGGGGATATGGGCGTGAAGAAAAGGTAGCCCATGATTAAGAGGTAGTCCCACGTAAAATTATGATCCAAATAATGGTTTGCGAGTAATAGATAACTAGCGGGGTTAATTGAAGGGTTTATATGTATATTTTATATACATATAAACCCTCCTCTTCAATCACTTTATCTAAAAGTATCTTTTTTTTACCATGGGCTTTAATTCATTTAATCATGGGCTACCTTTTGAAGTTAAATGGTAAAAACCTACTCCAATTTTTTCGCAGTTTTAATACGCTATAATTATCAAATTTAGCATTAAATTAATAATGAACTTCTGATCCCAAATATGAAATTATTTAATCGTTTTTTCTCCGTGTTGATTCGGGCTCCTTTGCAGAATAGACCATCAGCTTTCCTGCCAGGCAGCTCGTAAAAGGCGAGCTTACTGTCACTAACACCGTTACATCTCACTAAGTGGTAGAGTTTTGCAGCGACTCACCCGGATTGGTACCACCTCCTTACCTATTCCTGCCGCCATAACGCCATGACGTGTTCCGGTTTGGAGTGTAAGTTAGCCGGCAAACTTACTTTTGCTCGAGGCCTAACATACCGGCCTCAGGTTGGCAACGCATCATTACCACCTTTGGTATCTCTAGGCGGTGTGAATTTCTTACCATCGGAAATCCGTCCGCTTGTTTGCCTTCCAATGTCATAAAAAAACTATTACTTAATCCGTAGCTGAACCCTAGTGTATTTTTCTCGGAATCCAAATAAGAAATCATCGTAGGTGCTAGTAAACTAAATCAGAACTCTCCAAACAAACAAATACCTGATTTAGATGATTAAAACCTAACTATTTATTGTACCACTCATTAGTTTATAAAACAAGCTAAAAATCATGTGATCCTGTTAATTAATTCATTAAGCTTTTAGTCGAAAACGTTTTAACTGGCAGTATACAATTATAAACTGTTAATAAAAAAGTTAATGGAGTTCTGACAGGCAAAAGGTCAAGGTAAATATGAAAAAGATATGTTAAAAATGGAGGAAGAAAAATAATTAAAACACAAACATGAAAACTTTTATACTTGATTATATTTATTTACTATTTTTGGCCAACCAGTGCAATTGATTATAGCATCTTCAGAGTTAAAAATTTTAAATGTACAAATTTATACAATATAATAAATCTGTAGAAGGGTCAGAAGGGTCAATTCTGTACATTGAAAGTATTTAAAAAAATAAATAGCAGTGTTACTGGATCGATACCAAACCCAAATATGTGATTAAAATTTTTTTTGTCTATCTGTATGTTCAGGCATCACGTGAAAACTGACGGTTCGATTTCGATGAAATTTGGTATAATTATACCTTATTATCCTGGGCATAAAATGAGATACTTTTTATTTTTTTATCCTGGAGCCGCGGGTGGAAGCTAGTAAGTAATAAGAGGCGGGATTTCCATACATATATAGCAAACCCGAATTTTGTATAAAGTTTACTTAAAGTGACACAGGTCACTTGACATTACATGGTGAAAAGGTATAACCCGTATAATTTGAAAGTAAGTCTAAAGGCATTCAGATATAAGGCAGGTAGTGTCATATGATTTAGGCGAATAAAAAACAGCAAACTTATTTTTTTACTTTTTTTAAGAAAGTTGCTTCAAACTGGTACAAATATAACTGTTAAGAAACATTCAAAGTTTGCAAATGGGTGCGTTGGTGCTACCACAGCAGTTTAATCTGTGAAAAATTAGTTCTAAGTAAAAAACTAAAGTTTCTGGATAAATCTCAAGCTAATCCTAAAAAGTAAATCATATGCTTGTTTTATTAACGTTTGTTAATGATACTAATACAAAGATTACATAAAAAATAACATCAACATTTGGAAAAACAAACATTAAAAACTATGTTCATCACACAATTGCCAAATATGGCTGTCGGAAATCCAAAGCGAGCTTCGAGAGTGATCAGACATATTAGGCGTGCATACGCGGCCCAACAACCAATATAGCGGTCAAAAACATGTACTACTTCATCAATAAAATTAATTGATTTAATTTCTTATAACTATTGTAAAACAGCATTTTTATTATTATTATAACAAAAGCCTTGAACTGTTTCATTTCTTACACTTTGATAATTAATTAATTACTGGTTAATTATGTAACCAGTTTTACTAGTACAACTAAAACTACAATACTAGTAAAACTACAGTAGTAGTAGTTATTAAAATTTAAAAAATCAGAGCAAAACTCAATGAGGAAGAGTGTGTAATGTTACATTATTTTTATGAGATTACAATGCTCAAAAGCAGACAAATTTTCCTAAATACGTGTCACACGCATATAGACACCAATAATGTAAGCGCAGTTAACTGCGGAAAACCGACTTTAATTTCAATATTATGTCATAAAAGTGCTCAAAAAATGAGCGTTTTCGTTTATTTCCTAGCGAATCTTTCATTCTACCATCTTTATAGCAATAGGACAACCTGGAAAGTGCCTTAATTCAAGAAAAAAAAATCAGTTTAAAAATTACGGAGTAATCAACCATTACTAAAGTTTAAAGTATCTTTACGCCCATATTCCCGAGGCACAACCAGGGTACCCACGACTAGCCGAAGATACTAGGTCCCACAATGAGATAGGTGGCAAGCCTATCGCCAACCGGGTACATATCCAATCCCGAGCAACCTTTTTTTTAAATTAGAAAATTGGAAAAACTCAATTTTCTTTTGGTGCCCGACCCAGGAATCGAACCCGGGACCTCAAGCAGTCAAGTTCGACAACTGAACCGCTAGACTACAGAGGCGATAAAGTTTGCATTAAGTTATCCGATTTCGAAAAACGATGTTAAGTCATCATTGACACTCAAGTTAGGGCCTGGTATCATTTGTAGTATACTAACTCAAGCCCTTTTAATAACTTTTGACTGTGACTAAGAAATACACGATACACTAGTTCTTTCATGAATTTTTACTAGAGCACTTAAACTGTAAAAACTTCTACAAAATGCCATGAACATTATCAATTGTTTTAAATATTTACTCAAAATGTAATAATCATGAAAGAACTGCCACTATAAATTCTCTCGATGGCGCCAAAAATACTTTACAACAAAATATTGAACAGGGCAAAAATACCAAAAAAATTTAAGTTTTGTAACATAGGTAGTAATATTTTATATTTACGACCACTCTTCAAATATTTTCACTGGTAGTTTGCTTATCTTAATTTATTTTTTTAATTAATGTTTGTTTGGAGTTTGAAAGAAATCCGTGTTCCCTAATGCCTCATTAGCACGAACACCTTGAAGGTATTATTTATATAACAGATCTGTATCAGGATTGACCGATGGGGAGGTTAACTCGATTGTAATAACTCAGTAGGATGATTGTTAAAACTTTGTTTAGTATTGCCATAATTAAATATTATTAAAATCAGGGGAAAAATAATTTCTTATAATGAATAAAGTTGTAGTAAATTTTACAGTTTAATTTATTTATATACATATTATATATTAATTTTATAGTTTAGTAAATTGTACAGTTTGCGTCTGGATGTTTTTTTTTAAATTTCAGTTTAAGACGACATCGCAACCTACCCAGGTAACGCCGATGATGCGCTAGCTACCTATAATGTATCTTACCATCTGACTAGGTAGTAGAGTTTCGCAGCGACTCGCCTGGATAGGTACCACCGCCTTACCTATTCCTGCCGCCATAACGTCATGACGTGTCCGGTTCGGAGGGTAAGGTCGCCGGTAAACTTACTTTTGCTCGAGGCCTAACATCCTGACCTCAGGTTGGCAACGCACTATTACCATCTTTGGTGTCTCTAGGCGGCGTGAATTTCTTACCATGGCATGGATTTCCTAATCCATCTGCTTGTTTGCCTTCCCATAACATAAAAAAAGGGAACTGTCTGCGTGTTGGCTATCTTTTAACATAAAAAATACTATTTTTTAATGTGGCTAACTTACGATCTAAAATGAAGAAAAACAAAAGTACCGACATTCCAATCTCCATTAAACCGAGATGTAGTTAGCAGGTAAGGTACCTACACTCAAACTTATACACCGTGTTCTCATAACAAAGCTACGTAATGAGATCTTCACTCGTTAGCTTACTCTACTACAGGGCTTAACACACTGTGCGTTTATATTTTATTGAAAAATATTTAGCACATATTTTATGGAAAGCGTTAAAGCAATTTCTAAATGTGTGAAATGCATTGTCCCACGATGACCGCTGACAGATAATGATAAATATTGTCTAATAGACTTTTGAAATTAAAAAAAAATCTAAACAATTTTAAAATAAGTATGGTAATGTAGGTTGTTGAAAACAAAAGTTCAACAGAGCAGCATTCAAAATTGTATGGTACGGGGAAACACAATCTAGTTTGTTTCAACTTTGCACGGCATCTGTGCTTTTATCAGAAAATTCAAAATACGCATTTTAATTTTCCCAACCCGTGCATCGAATCCGGAACCTCATGTGACTAATGCCAATAAAGTACCACGAGACCAAGGACGCGATTAATCATTTAAAAAAACATTCTATTAAATGGCAACCAAGTTAAAATAATTGCTGATGTTACGAAACGTTCTATCAATACCCACGGCGTGTCTAGCGAGTGGGTCAGTAAGAGCTAATAACCACTTACAACCATAATGCTATTAAATCCGAAGACTTCTGTCACCCCAACAAAGTGCAAATCGCCTTAGTTCTGAAAACTACTACACTGTAACAAACCGCGCCGTCTGAACGAGCCTATGCCTTTCCGCAGCAAGGTTAACAATGAAACTTCGCCAGCTGATGAGAAGTGCTAACTTAGCTTTTTAAACTAGCAATTTGTTCGGTGCTTACTTGCAAATAGCAATTAATGGTTCCAAGATGCTCAGCGAGATGGAATTGTCGTGCTGTGGATAAGTTTCTTAGAATTAAGGAAGTTGGAAAGTTCTATTTGAGAAAGAGATCTTGTTGTATTTAAACTCCCGACGATTTAGAAGTATTCTGGTTTTTAAGTCTTTCTATCTATTATATTTTATAAAGAACAAAGACTTTGTTCTACGGGTTTTTAAAAATGCAGAAAGAACGCAGAAACGCATACTTCATCAATTTATCTAAGATCATGAAAATATGGTAAAGTTTTAGGACTTGTATTAATTAAACAATATCATAAAGTATTTTTTATCAAGAATACTGAAAACAAAATTTTTTTTCATCATTTTGACATTTTGTTACGTGAAAAATGTTTCTTAGTTGGAGGTAGGTACTAGTATGAAAAAGCTAATACTGCTTTATACTCGTAGCGTTTAGTGTATTTGCTTCATTGGTACGGTTTTCATAACTGTTTAAAGGTAGTTGTTGAGTGACAGATCGAAATCAGAAAAAAAATTAAATCAATGGGTTGTAGTTTTTACAGCCCAACATCAAAATTAATCTTAAAACATATGCAATCATATACTGAGCATATATGTATATTGTCTTGCAGTTAGAAGTAAGAGCTGAAGAACGATGTTGAAAAAACTGATAAAAAATAGATTACACTTCTAGCTAATCCTATTTGAATTTCGAATGTTATATTTTTTTAAACGTTGCAACCTTCTGTGATCCTCCTGTTTTAAAAATTGGTTCGATCGCATGAAACAAATTTTAAAATGTAAAGGCAAAGCAATAAACATAAAATTTTGATTATAACATGTTGTCTTTTTAAGTTACGCAAAACGTATAGTGTGACCTACGTGTTCCCCTATAAAGCCATTAAAATCACCATGTTTATTACATTCTCCATAAAATACGTTACAAACAGCAGCAAGATGAAAATATTTACCAAAAAGTTATTTTCTCAAAAGAAAAACCTTGCCTAAGTACGAGTGACTGGCAAATAGATAATATATTATGTTAATGTCTTATACATTATTTATGATGTGTATATTAGCTATATTTTGAGAGATCCATACTTTTCGTATGTTCTTACTTGTAGGGTTGTACAATCTTAGATTTTCATTAATTACTTAAGTATTTTTAAAGTAAAACTTCTTTATAAACAAATAAAAGGAGTTTCAGTCATATTTTCCTTTGATGCTCCACAAAATATGTTATCGCCGAAATTTCCACAGTGATTTTTGTTTTGCTGGCCGGTCTTATATCTTCAAGAAGTGCAAGCACATCGAGCAACGCGTGAAACTACTTTTCACTTCTTACGTATATACACTCATACACGCCGACATTGTTTTTAAAATATTAGTGTTACAATGTAACATATTTGTAGGTGTTTACATTTAAGAGGAAGTTGCTTAAATATCTCTTTTATCAAAGATGTAACTAAACCTAATAAACAAAATTACTGTTTTGCATAGTATGTGTTAAATAAGGCGGTTTAAAAAGTGGATATCATTATCTCCTAGTCAAACTCAATTAATAGTATGTATAATATCACTGTAAACTTTATAAATATTACACATACATATACACACACTTTTCTATTGGTCTGAGACACAAATGCATGCTTTTTTTTAGCCAAGTCTCTTACATAGAATGCAGAGACTATGGAGTGCTAAATGTCACGACTCCTGCAGACCTGCTTAGCTTCCTCCATATTCACCAGTATATTTATACAAAAACGTCGGTTTCAGAGGCGTTGGTACTAATCTCGGATAATACGCGAGCGACATTCTAGCCTTCATCCATCCTTTTTTCTCCTTATATCTGTCCTGTCAATCTTTTCTGCCATTCTTCCCACAATGAAAAACCTTCGACTTATCGAACCTTTCTCATTTTGTAACAACATTTTCTTTCAACCCCACTCACTCTGATCTCACTATTGCGGTTGCTATCGGCTAACGTATCTCCGCAAGTTTTCCGTAGTGCTCTCATTTTGAACGCATTTTGCTCTCTCATGTTTTTTCTAAGATCTTCAACTCTCGCTTTTAATAAGCAACTTTGGGATAAGCACATAATTATTCAAAGCAGAACAAATTTTAATGAACAGAGTTTTTGGGATGCATGCCAGTCCCGTGTCACCATTAAAATCTTTAAAGAAATAAGTTAAAGACATTACACGACACTTACTCAAAAATTGCTGTGCCGATTTGTTCAATTCGTCTCTGTCGTCAATAGCAGAATAACAAAAGAAACGACGGGTTGCACTCTGGGAGTGCTGGCAGAAGTGAAAACTTGGATATTAACGTTGTGCACTTTTGATATTTTGGAATGGTTAGGAAATAATTTTGCACGAATGCTTTAAATTTTAGCTTTTGATTGGAGCTTTTGCTTTAATTATCAGTATGTAAGTACTATCATTTATGTGGTAGAATACAATATTCATTTATTGCGCTATTGTATACAAACATAACAACATAAACATTCGCGCAAGCACCCTGCGCCTCTTACGAATTTTCGTCTTACGAAATTTTAGGTCACGCGTCCTGACGCGAGTTTAGAAGTTTTTGCCCATTCCAAAAAAGTGCGCAACGTCGCTAAAAAGTTTTCACTTCAACAAAATATAAACCAATAGTTTAAAAAAAGGCCACTCAACACATGACATGAAATTTTCTAGCACGGTTAGTGTTAAATAAAATAACTCTTTTGATAGGTGACAGCCCTACCCGTTGATGATTATTACTTCCTTCTCGAGTCTCAGGCACTTTCTGGAGATAGAATTAGCAATAAAAAAATTGTATGTGCTTACATTATGTGTTTATACTATATTTTTTACATTAGGATTTTGGAACAAAATATTCAAGACAACCTCAAGGAGAAGATGAACAGAAATGTTTTTACTAGTCATGACAGACTTTCGAGTTTTATAAATCGCCTCAGAATTCATTATCCAAAAAATGTTTCTTCTATTAACATTTGTTCTTATTTTTTATTTATGCCAAACAGGTTTATAAATTTTGCTTTGTATGCAATGCTACGCTTTAACAACAGACAGAGTAATTATATTACAGAGTGTTAACACAAAGAAGTTGTATTAAAACTGCTCCGTGCAAAGACAAGATGTTATTTCCAAATATTATTATTATTTAATCTGCAATTTCCCGATCTTTTGCAAATACCGATCTGCTCGACCTTTGTGGAGGTCAGTCGAATTTCTTCCGGTGATGCTTCGGTTACGAAGCGAAACGTACGTTGAGTTTTTAGTTGTGTGTGTATTGTTAGCGATAATAAAACAGTTTATTGGTGTGTGTTGTGTGGAGCTGGATATGATTGATACGTCCAATTCATTCATAGCGCACTATTTTGCCTGTTTTGTCACGCCATAATACATAGATATTCATTATTTTGGCGGAAGATTTATATATGGATTTCCGCAAAGTTACACCTTCTATTAACTGCTTATTCATTCTAATATCTTATTCATATTATAAATAAGAAAATTTGTATGTTTGTTTGTTTGTTCACGCTAAAATTGCTGAACCGATTTTCATTAAATTAGGCACACACATAGAAGGTAACTTGAATTAATACATAGGATAGTTTTATCCCGAAAAATAAGTGCCTATAGGACCATTCACCAAACGGGCAACGCTAGGGCCAACAACTAGTATTCTAGCTAGTAACAACGTACAATTTGATTGAACACCAAAGGATCATCAGAAATTTGCATTGGAATTGCATGAGGTTCCAGTGATCTTCGGTGATCCGCAAGAGAACGAAAGTAACCGGCATAGTTCACAGAGTCAGCAAGCTGAAATAGTAATTGGCAGGCCACATTGCTTGCAGAACCAACAACCGCTGGGGTAGAAAGGTTCTCGAGTGGTGGCCCCGCACCGGAGGACGTAGTGTTGGACGAACTCCTACTCGGTGAACTGATGATCTGGTCAAAGTCGCGAGGAGTCGTTGGATACAAGCGGCTGGTGACAGTGACTTGTGGCCCTTTTTAGGGGAAGCCTATGTTTAGAAATGGACGTCCTCCGGCTAATGATGATGATGATGAGGTTCCAGTGACTTGATCTTACCAAAATACAACTTAGTGAAAATGTTACTTTATATTTACAGATAGCGACTAACAATCAGAAAATCCTCTTAGTTATTTATTTATTTACGATGATGGACTTGGTGATGGTTAAACAAACCGGAATACGACAGTGCCAAGCATTGACAGGCATGAAAAAAGCTAATCATAATAATAATAAATATCCCTAAACAAGTCACACATATTGAATGTAAGACCCCAAAGTAAGCAAATTATATGCTTGTGTTATGGGTGTTAGTCAACGATTCTAATACATAGAAATACTTAAATAGTTACCAGAATAAAAATAAACACCCAGACCCGGAAATACAGACACCTAAATGTTCATCACACAAATGCCTGCCCCCGTCGGGAATCGAATCCGAGCCTCGCGGTTGGTCGATAAAGTTTGACGTGTACGCTAGCCACTCGACCAACAAGGCGGTCTAGCTTAAGAATTAAAATTTACCAAAAATACCTTCACTGAGAAATATTAGAACCCTTATATCAAAGGATATGTGTCCAAGCATTCTCAGACACAATATTTAGCCTATGAAACCGGCAGTCTAGATAGTTGTGGGTAGGTCTCTGCGGTCATAATGAACCTCCAACCCTGAGATCCTTTGAAGTAATTTGAAAGAGCTGTTAAGTAATTACTTTTTATATATATATTAAGTACGTATTACTCAGATTTTAATTAGTCTAATATTAACCAAAGATCAGCATAAAAAATGCTATATGTAGAGACGAATGCATCCAAAGTTAATATTTTTAGTACAATGACTCTTGTAAAAATGTTATATTACAAGTAATTTCACATTAAATATTATTATTTCTATAACAAAATATACATGTATATATTATAAGTTTAACACACTCAGACAAAACATAGATACAGTGTTGTGTGTGAGAGTAGGTATAGGTGAAGTACTCAGATTGAGTTAGGATGTGTTAAAGGCATTTAGGATTTTAGGATTAAAGACGACTAAGTTGCAAGTGCAATTTGTTGACCAAATAAACTTTAGCAATGATATATAAATAAATATATCCCTGGACAATTTACACAAATTGAATCTAACCCCAAAGTAAGCAAATTATATGCTTGTGTCATGGGTGTTAGTCAACGATACTAATACATAGAAATACTTAAATAGATACCTGAATAAAAATAAACCCCCAGACCCGGAAATGCAGACATCTAAATGTTCATCACACAAATGCCTGCCCCCGTCGGGAATCGAACCCGAGCCTCACGGTAAGTCGATGTCCTTAGGCGTGTACGCTAGCTACTCGAGTAACTAGGTTATAAAATATAAAACAGACAGATAACACCACTCACAAAAGCTAGCTTTAAAATAACAATTTCTTAGGTCTCAGCCAAATTTATTTAGTCACTTTTCAGTCTGAGCCTTTGTTCATCACAACAGAAATGTCGATGAAAAAAGCAATGGAGCTTTCGTAACTCTCAGCCTTCAACGGATAAAACGAAGGCCTTAATTATCCGGTTACGTTCTTGATCGTCAAGAAAAAACCTCTTTCCGGATCTTCCGAAGGGCTCTGAAGTTCTGATTCAGCACAATTCAACTTGAAATACAATCGATTGTTTTTCACTTTAACTTTGTATTGTTGTTGTGCTTTTAGCGATCTTTTTGAGGTTATTTTTCGAAATTTATTTATTGTGAAGTAATACTTATTTTACGAATGAAAAAATATTTATTTAACGTAAGCCGAAGCCTTTCTTGTGACGAGTATAAAAGTTATAATTCTTTAATCTGTCAAAAGAAACTCAGTGGGATATTCTTTTTTGTAAAAATATAAATTTGCAAATAAAGTATAATAACGTTATATTAATAGAAGTATAATAACACGTGTACTTTCATTTACATATTAAATACATTTATCAATTGGTCTGAGTAGAAAAATTTCTTACTTTACCCCGTGTTGGTCCGGGCTCCTTTGCAAAATAGACCATCAGCCTTTCTTGCCAAGCAGCTCGTAAAAGGCGAGCATAGGCTTATCATCACTAACACCGTGACATCTGACTAGGTGGTAGAGTTTCGCAGCGACTCGCCCGGATTGGTACCACCGCCTTATCTATTCCTGCCGCCATAACGTCATGACGTGTTCCGGTTCGGAGGGTAAGGTAGCCGGTAAACTTACCTTTGCTCTAGGCCTAACTTCCTGACCTCAGGTTGGCAACGCACCATTACCATCTTTGGTGTCTCTAGGCGACGTGAATTTCTTACCATCAGGAAATCCGTCTGCTTGTTTGCCTTCCTATAGCGTAAACAAAAAAAACATTACTTTTCCTTTCGCTTTAGTTGTTCCTGCCGCCATAATGGCACTATTATGGTCCGGAGTACAGGTTAGTCGGTAAACTTGCACTGTAATACACGTGACATCTCTGCGGCATGACTTTTACATACGTAAAATAATCCATTTGTTGAATGTGTAGCACGTTTAATCGTAATCAAAATCGTGATAAATGTTCTCATCCTAGGAATATAAGAAAAAAAAAGTATCTTCACGCCCATATCCCCGAAGACGTAGGCAGAGGCACAACCAGGGCACCCACGACTAGCCGAAGATACTAAGTCCCATAATGTGATAGGTGGCAAGCCTAGCGCCAACCGGGCACGTTTCTAATCCCGACCAACATTTTTTTTTTTAGAAAATTGGAAAAATCCAATTTTTTTTTTGGCCGACCGGGGATTCGAACCCGAGACCTCATGCAGTCAAATCCAACACCCGGACCGCTCGACCACAGAGGTGATGATGAATGAGGAGAGGAATATAAGAATTGTTTCGTTTATTAATTTTGATGTAATAATATAATATCGATATTATTACCAATTTCAATAACCTATCTAAGATAAAAGATAGACCTATTATGGTGTAGTTATCCCCATTTTTGGAATGGGTAAAAACCTCTAAACTTGCGTCAGGACACGTGACCTGATCGAAAATTCGTAAGACAGAACAGGGCACTCGCGCGAATGTTCGTGTTGTCATGTTTGTGTACGATAGCGCCATAAATGAATATTGTATTCTACCACACAAATGACAGTACTTTCATACCGATAATTTAAGCAATTAGTGCAAAATTATTCCCTAACCATTCCAAAATACCAAAAATGCACCTTTAACATTCAAGTTTTCACTTCTGCCGGCACTCCCGGAGTACAAGAAGTCAAGTCCGACACCGAACTGCTAACCTGTCGTTTATCGACTAATAACCTGTAACCCGTCGTTTTCTGAAGTTTAAAAATTGTGAAGTTTTTAAACCATTCAAATAAATTAAAAAATGTTGTTATTGCCTATCCCGAAAATGTACTTACTTACGTAATATTGTATTAGCAGGTTTATCTAAGGCGACGTTTCATCTACATTATTTTTTACTAGTCATCAAAATCATCCCATTCATAATCCCATTTGTTAAGTCTAAAACATGAAAAAGGCTTTACTACACTATTTCGTCTGTATTTTTTATTACATAGGAAGGAAAATAAGCAGAGATATCCATGATGAAATAAAGTTGTAAAAGTGCTAGCGTATAATATACAGAGTTAATAATTCTTTTTTCGAAATTCCCCAAAAATTGTAAACCAAAAGTTGTTGCTTTTGATGTACTGAAGCCGCCCTAGAAAGGTTAAGCGTTAGTTACCAGTAACCCTGTGTACTAGGAATGTTGTCTGTAAATACAAAATATAATAACAAACTAGATTGTCAAGTCACATGCTAACTATTCTATCTATAAGCTTCTTACAGGATCCCGTATACTCTGAACCGGAACATGAAAACAACGAGCAATGACATTATGGTGGCAGAAACCGACAAGATACTGCAAAACGGAATTTTAGAGGCAGGTCCCGATTTAGCGGAAACAAAGGAGTAGAGGCCCTTTGGTCACAATTTTCTTTTTAAATAAAATATTTTTTTGACAGTCGAGTTTTCTATTAACATTTAAGAAACATTTAATCCTGGTGAACAAAGCACTGTAGGTAATGGTAAAACAATGAAAAATAGTATCAAAGCAAAAGATGTTTACTAGCATTTGTTAGTCGGAATTTGAAAGCTTTTTACGAAGTCTCTAGAATGGAGGCCCCTCGTTTGTGGAGATCCCGGTTTGCCCTCCCTAAAATCCGGCACTGGTGAAAGAACTTTAACGCCTCCTGTGGCTCACAGCCCTCGTGGAACAACAAATAATCCATATTATTAAATGAATAGTCGTCGCCCATTGGTCGAAATTCGACCATAGCAAGTTTTAATATCTTTTTTTATAAGAACGTCATCTTCATTTCTCAAGACCAACTACTAAACTTTATGAATAGTTATTTTATAAATAGTTAGTTAGCGCCATCTGTTATTTTTGATCGTTATCGTCAATATATTTGTTTGTGTGTGTCAAATGCGTGGTAATGTGGGTAATGTTATATTTATTGATTTAATGTACTTTATAAGCATTATTATTGAAAAATATTAGCGTTCGGCACATCACACATACACTATAGGGTTGCCAAATTTTATGCTCCTGTGTCCACACAATTTTTGTAAAAAGGGGTCCAAAGTTTTGGCATCACGGCATTTAATAAACAGATTCCCCTAAAAGCCATTTTTATGTCTATAAGCGACGCATCTCTTACCATCAGGAAATCCACGTTTATATGCATTTCTATTACAAAAATTCCCGCCAATTTGAGTAAAATTTTAACCCATTGGTAACCAGATGCAAAACAGGTATTAAAATGTTCAAGTCTACAAAGTCGCAAGCACCAGCAGCGCGGATCCAAACGAAATCTTCTTATTCTCGTAAGCTGCTTAGAGGTAAGTCTTTGACAATCGAGTGCGACTCAGATTGGAACTAAATTTAAATTTTCGCAAAAATGCCACATGCTTTATGCGCACTACTGTATCAGAGTAGCGCGTATTGTGATAACTATAGCTATTAATATTTAGTCGCCTCTGTGGTCTAACGGTTCAGTTGTTGGACTTGACTGCTTGAGGTCCCAGGTTCGAATCCCGGGTCGGGCAACAAAAGAAAATTGGATCCCTCTTCGGGGATATGGGCGTGAAGATACTTTTTTTATTAATAATAATAAAGAGTTTAAGTTTTAGTCCTGATGATGCTGTTATAAGCTAAATCAGTAGGCTATTTATAAAAAAACAAATTATAAAAAGTATCTTCAACCCATATATACGGGTAGGCAGAGGCACAACCAGGGCACCCACGACTAGCCGAAGACACAAAGTCCCATAATATGATAGCCAATTCCGGGCAACGTAATTTTTATTAGAAAATAAAGAATAAACATTTTTTATATTTGAAGTGCAAACTTCTTTAGCGGCGTTGCGCCCTTTTTTTTGGAATGGGTAAAAACTTCTAAACTCGCGTCAGGTCATGTGACCTGATCGAAAATTCGTAAGAGAAATGGAGAGTAAATAGCCGGTGCGGCTTAGGAGAGGAAGTATTCCCCTCTCTTTTTACGGCCCGGCGAAAATGTATGCCTACGCCAGCTGTTTCGTTTAGACATCTCAGGGCGCTTGTGCGAATATTCGTGTTGTCATGTTTGTGTGCGATAGTACAATAAATGAATATTGTATTTTATCACATAAATGATAGTACTTTCAAACTGATAATTTAGGCAATTCGTGTAAAATTATTCCCTAACCATTCCAAAATATCAAAAATGCACAACGTTAATGTTCAAGTTTTCATTTCTGCCGGCACTCCCGGAGTGCAAGAAGTCAAGTCCGACACCGGACTGCTAGACTACATAGGCGATTTATAAGTGATACGTAAAACAGTACAAGTGTTTCTTCATTTAAATTATGATTAATAAATATCTCTGGCGAAAATCCAGGAACCTAACCCTGAAGTAAGCAAAGCCTTGTGTTATGGCGCTAGAATAAATGAAAAAAACCACACCCAGACACAGAAATGCAGACATCTAGATGTTCATCACACACATGCCTTTAATGAGAATAGAACCTCAGCCTCACCGATAATCAGTAGATTTAGGCACATACTCTATCCCCTCGAGCAACGAGGTAATTGGTTTTCCAATACTTTAATAAAATAAACTAAAATTACAAATTTAATTTGGAGACTTATTTTTGCTTATTAACACCCACGAAGAAACTTTGAAAACTTTTTTGAAAGGTGACTAAACTTTTGAAATAAAACTTATGAAAAACTTACGTGGGCTTACCACACAAAATAAAAGTTTGAGGTTTTTTTTTTGTAGTACAAACCAAAGAATAAATGAACATTACTTCACTTGCTCGAACTCAAACGTCACTTTCCCCATCCACTCTGAGTTAAATTCAGCCTATAATTTTTTTGTCATCATAAAGTAATAATTTATTCCAATTACTTTTATTTGCGTAATATCTTTGTCGTATTTTACCAGAGATATTGCGATGTTTCACGAAGGTGGTCTTAAAATACGACAAAGATATTAGTGAAGATACTTTACTAATATCTTTGTCGTATTTTATGACCACCTTCGTGCAACATCGCAATTAAGGTAAGGCTGCCTTTGTATGTCACTTAGTTTTTAACAAACCTACAACAACGTTAATCATCCTCATTTTGGATTCTGTATCCTGTATGCAAAACGTAGCTGTATCATTGTTTTTAAAAAAATATTTTACGTAAGTATAGATTTAGTTTTATTACTGTTTTATTATAAGTAAAGGTAAGAAATAGTAGCTGTTTATATAAATATATATATAAAACTCTTCCGTTACTGGATGACTGACTGAAGGACATCACACAGCCAAAACTACTGAGTGTAGAAAGTTAAAATTTGGTATGCAAGTTTTTTTAGGAAATCTAAAGGAGCACTGAAAGAGGTTTTTTTGGAACTTCCATTTTAAAGATTTGCAAGTTTGTATGAAAATTCGTCAATTCTATTGATGGACACATGAAATTTTAGATTTAAATTTCCTGTTAGTAAAAACTAATAATACAATAATTGAAATTTAAAAATTGTATTCCTTTGAGGGTGAAAAGGGTTTGCAAGTTCGTTTGGAACTTCATTTTTAGGGTTCCGTAGCCAAAGGCTAAAAAACGGAACCCTTATAGATTCGTCATATCTGTATGCCCGTTCGTCCGTATGTCAGACACTTTTTTCCGAAACTATATAAGCTGTACTATAGAAACTTGGTTAGTAGACGTGTTATGCTAACCGCTTTCACAAAAATTGAAAAATAATATCAAATTTTGGGCGTTCAAAGCTAAGTTCAAAGTATGGGACTTTGAACTAAAATTCAAAAAACATTTTTCCTTTAAATCCATTAAAGTGGTGGGTATCTATTTATAGTTCTTCTAAAATAATATTGAGGTTTCCACCAGCACTTTTTAAGCTTAACAGTTTGGGGTTCGCCTCTGTGGTCTATCATTTCAGTTGTTGGACTTGACTGCATGAGGTTCCGGGTCGGGCAACAAAAAGAATTGGGTTTTTCCAATTTTTTAATAAAAAATACCTGGCTCGGGATTGGATATGGTTGGCGATAGGCTTGCCACCTATAACATTGTGGGACTTAGTATCTTCGGCTAGTCGTGGGGGCGCTGGTTGTGCCTCTGCCTACCTCTTCGGGGATACGGGCGTGAAGATGCCATTTAACAGTTTGGGCGAGAGACACTTCTAAAGTGGTATGTTTGTGCCCCTATAACTTATGAAATAAAAAAGAACGATAAAACTAAAAAAATATATGTGACGTACATGACCCTCTATTCCCACAGAAGATAGGTTTGATCGAGATCTAGTTAGCAGTTTAAAAAAACTACTCACGACTGACTAACATGTTTCTGTCTTCAAATCACCGTATCGTCTTCATATTATTCGCCTTACTGTTGTGGGCGTATTGGCTATACTTTTTTATTGGTCTGAGATCCCTACTAAACTTTTAAATATAAGGGACTAAAAGTACATAGCTACAGACGTGAATAATAATATTACTCCACACTATTTATGTGAAGTATTATTAGTAAAAAAAAAGTATCTTCACGCTCATATCCCAGAAGAGGTAGGCAGAGGTACAACTAAGGCACCCACGACTAGCCGAAGATACTAAGTCCCACAATGTGATAGGTGGCAAGCCTATCGCCAACCGGGCACATATCCAATCCCGAGCAACGTTTTTTTATTAGAAAATTGGAAAAACCCAATTTTATTGCCCGACCCGGGATCCGAACCCGGGACCTCATGCAGTCAAGTCCAACAACTGAACCGCTAGACCACAAAGGCATATCGCTAGACTTATCGGCAAACTTAACTACATTCATGAAGAACAAGTCGCACTTTGGCAAAACCCATGCATATGATTGGTTCCCACCTCGCGTGATCCCCACCATATCGTACCTAGGTTACAGATAACCTAAGCGGTTATCATCTACTAAAATTCGATGATAAGTTAGTCTAAATACAAATATTGTTATTGCTTTATATACATAAATATTATTTTCAATGCAACTAATTACCTTCATTTTTGTTTACTGTAGATAGGGATAGACCTGATCGCATTTAATTATTATTTTATGAATTTCAAATTTTGTAAAAACTCATTATTTTCTGAATTATTTATACCTACGAAAAGAACGATTATTGCTCTCGTATTAATCTATTAATTAACTATTTATTGCCAAAATTAAATTTTGCTATTACTAATCAAGATAGTATATAAGTATAGTATTTTTTTTACCGCACGTTAAAGAGACTGCATGTTTTTCAGACCAAATCTTATAGCTATCATTAGCCTGCTATAAATAAGTTTTGATAGGTAAAATGCATTAATATAATAGCCAACGCGAAAAAAAACATAAATTACACTCGAGTTTATTAAATTGTAGATTCGCAAAAATCTTTGAAATTCACAATTGTTACAACTTCCGTGTTGGTCCTGGCTCCATTGCAGAATAGACCATGAATGAATGAATGAATGACTGAATACACTTTATTATCCACCAAAATTTACAAAATAATACAAACTATTTCACTTATAATAATATTTAACTTAGGTGTACAAAGGCGGTCTTATCGTAAATGGCGAGCAAAGGCTTAATGTCACTAACACCATGACATCTGACTAGTTGGTAGAGTTTCGCTGCTACTCACCCGGATTGGTGACACCGCCTCACCTATTCCTGCCGCCTTAACGTCATGATGTATTCCCGTTTGGAGGGTAAGATAGCCTGTTAATAAATTTTGCTCGAGGCCTAACATCCTGGCCTCAGGTTGGCAACGCACCATTACCACCTTTGGTGTCTCTAGGCAGAGTGAATTTCTTACCATCACGAAATCCGTCTACTTGTTTGCCTTCTGTCTATCCTGTCTGTTTACCCTGACGCGAGTCTAGAAGTTTTTACCCATTCCTAAAAAGTGCGCAACGCCGCAAAAGAAGTTTACACTTCAAAAAACAAGGAAACATTTGTAGGGAAGACTTATCCATTGAGACGAAATAAACAAGGCGACCCAGCCTTTCAGTGATTTTATAAAGGCAATTTTTTTCTGAGCAAAGTGTAACAAAAAAAACATTTTAATCGTCTCGTTTAGTCAGGGCTTCATTGCAGAATAGACTATCTGCTTTCCTGACAGGTAGCTCGGAAAAGGCGAGCATAGGGTTACCGTCACAAACACCATGATATCCTACTAATGGCAGAGTTTCCAGAGGCACACTCGCCTGGATTGGTACCACCGCCTTACCTATTCCTGCTGACCAGACGCCAGTGCTTGCCGTTGGGGTGTTCCGGTTCGGAGGATAAAGTAGCCGGTAAACTTGCTTTTGCTTGAGGTCTAACATCCCGGCCTCAGGTTGGCAATGCACCATTACCACCTTTGGTGTCTCTAGGCGGCATAAATTTCTTACCATCAGGAAATAGGTCAGCTGGTTTGCCTTCCAATATCATAAAAAAATCGGGCTTTGAAAATAAAAATAAAAATTAAATTTGTCTGATTTCACACAAACCAAACAAGTGATTATTGTTACAATAACACAGAAGTACAACAGTGCGAAAGGGTATTTTTTTAAGTGAAGCATCCCTCGCCTGACTGAATTAATTCGGACACGAATTAATCCGAACACCTTCCGATCTGTGAGATCGTGACGGTACGATTGGCAGCTCGTTCGGAATTCTAATCACGTTCCTTTTTTGAAGCTTTAAAATTTTCCGTTACTTTAAATATGAAGATTTGTTTGTTACTTTTTTATTATTTATAGCAATAAATTCGATTCTTCTCAACCCTAAGAAAGCAATTTATTTGGTTACTGTTGTAGATATTGCTAAAAATAAATTTAAGAAAAATACCCAAACTCGGAGTTATACATATATGTAGATATCCATGTTAGTCATATAAACTGTTCCTGTCAGAAATCAAACTTGAGTCTTAACAAATATCAACGGTGCAAGGTAGCACGAAACTAGAACTTAAACCGTCTTTTAATAAAGACGATGTAAAGTACTCAAAGGTTCAACCTGATATTATAGATATATGATTTTCCCACGTGGTGGTCCGGGCTCCTTTGAAGAATAGACCATCTGCCTTCCTTGCCAGGCAGCTCGTAAAAGGCGAGCAAAGGCTCATCGTCACTAACACCGTGAATTCTGACTAGGTGGTAGAGTTTAGCAGCGACTCGCCCGGATTGGTACCACCACCTTACCTATTCCTGCCGCCATAACGTCATGACGTGTTCCGGTTCGGAGGGTAAGGTAGCCGGTAAACTTACTTTTGCTCGAAGCCTAACATCCCGGCCCCAGGTTGGCAACGCACCATTACCACCTTTGGTGTCTCTAGGCGGCGTGAATTACTTACCATCAGGAAATTCGTCTGCTTGTTTGCATTATCATAAAAAAAATAGTCTTTATTACAATGTGATACAAACTATAATATCATCTTAACTTTACTCTAACGTTGCACCATGTTTATTAATAAGACGAAAAAGTTTGACGCCGTCGCAAGCGTCAAATCACTATTAAAAGAAATTTAAAAAAATGCGAGCCGAATTTATACGTATTTCTAACTATAAGGCAAGTAATCGCCAATTAATCATCATTATCAGCCGGAAGACGTCCACTGCTGGAAATAAATAACTAAGAGGATTTTCTGATTGTTAGTCGCTATCTGTAAATTTAAAGTAACATTTTCACTAAGTTGTATTTTGGTAAGATCAAGTCACTGGAACCTCATCATCATCATCATTAGCCGGAGGACGTCCACTTCTAAACATAGGCCTCCCCCAAAGAGCTCCACAAGTCACGATCACCAGTCGCTTGTAACCAGCGACTCCCCGCGACTTTGACCTGATCATCAGTCCACCGGGTGGGAGGTCGTCCAACACTACGTCCTCCGGTGTGGGGCCGCCACTCTAGAACCTTTCTTCTCCAGCGGTTGTCGGTTCTGCGAGCAATGTGGCCTGCCCATTGCCACTTCAGCTTGCTGACTCTCTGAACTATGTCGGTTACTCTCGTTCTCTTGCGGATCACCGAATTACGGATCATATCTCGCAGAGAAATACCGAGCATAGCTCTCTCCATAGCAAGCTGAGAGACTCTGAGCTTATTTAACGGCCAAGTTTCAGTTCCATATTATGTCATCACCGGTAACACACACTGGTCGAAGACTTTCGACTTTAAGCTCTGCGGTAATTTGGACAAGAAGATCCCCTTTAACTTCCCGAACGCTGCCCATCCGAGTTGAATTCGGCGATCGACCTCTTTCTTGAAGTTGGATTTACCTAACTGAACAGTTTGACCTAGGTACACATACCGATCAACAACTTCAAGAATTGAGTTCCCAACGTGAACTGGTATAGGTGCAACATGAACGTTGAAAATGAACATGAGTTCATCCGAAGACCCACCTGTTGGGAAACTCTTTCGAGGTCACCGAGCATTTTGCTCATGTCTTCTAGCGATTCCGCCATGATCACGATATCGTCTGCGAATCGAAGGTGAGTGATGTATTCGCCATTGACATTGATGCCTAGTCTTTTCCAGTTCAATCGCCAATTAAAAAGTTTTAATAATAATACAAACGCCAAACCGACCATCATTCCATGCCCTAAGTACAGTAAAAAGGAAACTAATATTATTTAGCAGCCAAACCCATTCACAAAACTAAACATAGGTATGTAGGAAGACTTAAAAGTCAGACTCAGTTCACGAATCGTTTATACACTCACGTATACAATGTCTATATACTTAGAGGCAGGAACGTATACCGCAAAATTAATTCGGAAACCTCTTTGTATCGATAACAATAGACGGCTCGTTGCGAATCTTAAAAACCAAACAAAGCTCCTGTTGTGATAAAAGACTTTAATGGAATATTATCGCTTGTGTTTGCCTCCATTCTGGTCTATAGACGTATATCTTTGTCTAAATGCCGTTTTCCTGGAAGACTACAGATATACCATTGCTGAATATCTATCGGATAAGAGTGCTTGGGATTAATTGCATACCAATCTCTTACTAGTAATAATGTATGATGTAATCTATATATTAATACGTGATGCCAAAACTTTGGACGCAGGAGCATAAAATTTGGCACACTTATAGTTTATGTGTAGGAGAAGTGCAGAACGTTAATATTTTTAAATAATAATGCTTATAAAGTACATTAAATCAATAAGTAAAACATTACCCACACTACCATTCATTTGACACACACAAACAAATATGTTGATAACGATAAAAGATCACAGATGGCGTACCATACAGTTTGAAAACAAAGTAGTTGGTCTTAAGAAATGAAGATGGCGTTCTTATCAACAAGATATTAAAATTGATTATGGTCGAATTTCGACCAACGGGCGACCACTAGTACTAATTTGTATAGAATAAAAAAGACAAGCCCGCTGAGTTTCTTGCCGCGCTTCTCAGAGTGTAGCCGCGTTCCGATCCGGTGATAGTTTTTAATATAATATAGACTCGTCACAAGTGCCTCTTTTAAGGTGAATGCGAATGAAAATATTTTCTATTCTATTCTATAAGATGGTACGGATACGAGTAATGTCAAAACAACAAATTATGCTCAAGTTTTTTTTCCACTGGTGGTAGAGTGCTTTGCGCTAACTTGCCCACTTTCTTATTCCTTATCGTAAAGACATTAATATGTACCAATTTAGGGAAAAGGGTAGTCGGTTGACTTTTGTACAAGTCAACCTTACTATCTATTATTTATATTTTCCCCGTGTTGGTAATGGCTCCTTTGCAGAATAGACCATCTGCTTTCCTGTCATACAGCTCGTAAGAGGCGAGCATAGGCTTACCGTCACCAACACCGTGACATCTGGCTAGGTAGTAGACTTTCGGGACTTGTCCGATTTGGTACCACCGCCTTATCTATTCCTGCCGCCATAACGTCAGTGCTTGCCGTGTTCCGGTTCGGTGGATAGGGTAGCCAGTAAACTTATTATTGCTCGTGTCTTAATACCTTGGCCTCAGGGTAGCAACACACTATTACCACCTTTGATGAATACCACTACCACCTAGGCGGCGTAAATTTCTCACCATCAGGAAACAAAAATACATACATACATATCTTCACGACAAGTCACTTTACGAGGCAGGCAGAGTATCGAGTGCCAAAACTCACGGTCCTGGTAATTATACAATTACAACCTTAGTCGTCTCAAAGCAGCCTGAATTTCTTACCATCAAAAAAACCAACTGCTTGTTTGCCTTTCAATATTATAAAAATACTAGCTGACCCAGCAAACTTCGTATCGCTTGACAATAATGCTTCGACAGTAGCGCAGTCTGTCGGATCCGATGTGAGACATTCCAAAATCAACAACGACTTATTATTAAAAAATTAATAAAAAAAACATTTTCCAGCAGACCAAATTGTGAATCTAAACCATTCTCGAATTCCCTTGAACACGCACAAAAACTTTCATCAACATCGGTCCAGGCGTCTAGAAGGAGTTCAGTGACATACAGACACACAGAAGAATTATATATATAAAGATGTAATATCGGCCGGTTTTAAGGCCTCTGTTATGGCCTATATACCTCACATTGAAAAATATTTTTTACAACATTGAAAAACAAGTAAGCAGTCGGATTTCCATAGGGGTATTTAACAAATACGCTTTGCCTATGCATGGTGAAACGTTGCTGTGGTGATGGAAAGGTAAATATTAGCTAGTTTCCTTTTACCTTTTAATTTACCTTACCTTTTAGTTTTTTGTCCTTTTGGTGTCTCTAGGCGGCGTGAATTTCGTACCATCAGGAAGTCTACTTGCTTTTTACCTTCCAATACCATAAAAATATTAAGTATCTTCACGCCCGTTTCCCCGAAGAGGTAGGCAGAGGCACCCACAAATAGCCGAAGACACTAAGTCCCACAATGTGATAGATGACAAGCCTATCGCCAACCGCGCACATATCCAATCACGAACAACATTTTTTTATCAGAAAATTGTTTTCTTTGTGTTGTCCGACCCGGGAATCGAAACCGGGACCTCATAAAGTTAAGTCCAACACCTGGACCGCTAGACCAAAGGTGTGATTAAAAAAATAAAAATAAAAAGTTTACCAAAAACACTAGTGGTAGATTGCTGCGCAGTAACTTACAGGGATAACGATCCACCGACTCACCTATTCCTGCTGCCATAATATCAGTGTTTGACACTGTCATGTTTATCAACGTATTAGTGCACAGTTCATGGACAGTGAGAAAATTATAACATTTATGGTGAAAATTGTCACAGTTGTCCCATCTAAGTATTTAACGTTAGGCGTCGTCAGTATACAATTGGACGCAGTATTATTAACCTATCTACAGATAGAGATAGGTCAACTTTTTGATTTTTTATATAAGAGGAGGTAAACGAGCAAGAGGGTCACCTGATGAAAAGTGATCACCGCCGCCAACGGACATTCGCAACACCAGGAGTATCACAGATGCTTTGCCGACCTCCCCATGTTGATCCGGGCTCCTTTACAGAATAGACCATGTGCCTTCCTGCCAGGCAGCTCGTAAAAGGCGAGCATAGGCTTACCGTCACTAGCACCGTGACATGCTACTGGAGGTGGTAGAGTTTCGCAGCGAGTCATCCGGATTGGTACCACCGCCTTACCTATTCCTGCCGCCATAACGTCAATGCCTGCTGTTGACGTTTGCCGGTGGGAGGGTAAGGTAGCCGGTAAACTGACTTTTGCTCGAGGCCTTACATCCCGGCCTCAGGTTGGCAAGGCACCATTACCACCTTTGGTGTCTCTAGGCGACGTGAATTTCTTACCATCAGGAAATCCGTCTGCTTGTTTGCCTTCCAATATAAAAAAAAAACCTTAATGGAATGAGCAGAAATGGCTGATATGTTGCTAACATGTTAGCCGCGGTTTTTACAACTTCACCGGATTTTACATAGGCCCACTAGTTATTTGTTGCTAAGATATCTTTGTTATTTATGAAATAACAAAAATGGTTGCCTTTCAACTGATCCAAAATAGCACTATCTCTTATTATAGATAGATTATTAATGTTGGCTGATAGCGTTAGTAAGAACGACGTAAGAGCGAGCTTCAGGTTTTTTTTAAAACGGGACATTTTTACCTTTGGTTTATTGCAACTCGGGTTTATCTTTGGGGACACAGGGACAGACCACTGGTAAACAAGACGGTTGTTCAAAACGGGACGTCTGGTCACTTTAGCCTCGCACTTTTGCTATCTTTGGTTTCTACCCGTCTTTATTAATTAATTTAATTGTCTCATTAATTAAAGAGCTCTTAAAGTAGCTAGGTAAAGAAAAGAACAACAGCTACTCTATAACAAAGTTAACTTAACATAAAGAACTTTATTATAAATGTAAACAAGACTTTGAAGCCTGACTTCGAAGCCTTTTTTGCAAAAGAATACTTCAAAGCTTCATGCTTTTTCTACATCTCAAAGGATTCGGAGAACTCTACATGGGCTTTAAGGTCGCAGAAGTTTTGTTACGACGATAAAAGCATTTTTAGCTGGAAAGCTACTTTAGTAATCCTGGAACTGTTGTTACGTATTGACTATTTGCAACTGACTTTCAAAACACAGAAAATTTTGTTTTAAAATTTATTACTAGTTAATTAAATTTTGAAAATTTTTTGTTTTAAATCTAATCGAATAGACCATCTGCCTCTTTGTCAGGGAGCTAGTCTCTTACTAGCAAGCATAGGTTAAATAGGTCATTACTAATTAGATCACTAATGGTAAAGTGTAGGTCCGGGCTTCTTTGTAGAATAGACCATCTGCCTTCCTTGCCAGGCAGCTCGTAAAAGACTAGCATAGGCTCAACGTCACTAACACCGTGACATCTGACTAGGTGGTAGAGTTTAGCAGCGACTCGCCCGGATTGGTACCACCGCCTTACCTATTCCTGCCGCCTGACGTGTTCCCGTTTGGAGGGTTAAGTAGCCGGTAAACTTAATTTTGCTCGAGGCCTAACATCCCCGCCTTAGGTTGGCAACGCACCATTACCACCTTTGGTGTCTCTAGGTCGCGTTAATTACTTTCCATCAAGATATCCGTCTGCTTGTTTGCCTTCCTATAATATAAAAAAAACTAAACTACACCTTGCCTGCAACTAAATCTGCGTTTCAAAGCATATACATCTTATCCTGTTTAGATATACGATTATAAAGTTTTTTGTAGTAAAATACAGCAAATAAACAAGCGGCACCCCTGATTTTATATTTTGTTTATCTATGTTGTAAATGCTTCTCTGTCCCGTGACTGGGGTATTATGCCAATTGTGTAAGTCTACCTGCTACCGTACCCTCTTGACTGGAACGTGACATTGACATTATGGTGGCAGGAATACATCAAGCGGTGGCTCCCTATCCAGGCAAGTTGCTGCACAACACTCTACCTATAAGTGATACTGTTGGTAATGTTCTGTTTAGCAGAACGGTAGATAGTCTGTTTTATACAGAAGACCAAAACCAATACAAATACTATATCTACAACATCTTTGTTGTAGCCGCCTCCGTCTCGTTGGTCGCATGTATGTAATTTTATTTATGGATAATCGAAACATGTTTATTTTCTTAAACTACATAATATTGCAATTTATGTACAAGTACAAACACCGAAGATGGTTAAGGTCTTTGCCAACTTGAAACTGAGTTGATAAGCTTAAGATTATAATTAAGCTTAAGCTTAAAATTGTTTGTATGTTATAATTCAAATTGTAATAAGAATAAAACTATTTGTTAAATGAATATTTAAACATTGTGTATACATATAACTAAATAATCAGTTTTTAAAAAAAATTCAATATTTGCGCACCACAATGTGGTAGAATATGTTGGAAAGCTTAAATAATTTTGTAACAACCTTAACACACATATTCCGCAAATAAATATATTTTCTTTTCTTTTCTTTTCTTTTCTTCTAGCGTAAGTTTATGAAGTACCCTTATCTCTGACTACGACACGGTTGAGCACTGACACTATTGATTAATTGGGTAAGGTTACATATATTCACTTTTTCACTTCATATTCTTCTATATTTTTTATGTATGTTATTCGATTTTCGATAGAAGACCACCTTTGTGTTAAAGAGTGTATATTATTTTTAAATTTTACTGCATAATCTATATGTATAAAAATCAATGCCACCTTTCGTAGTAATTTTATAACTCAAAAACGGGCTCACCTATTAGAACCAAATGTTTAGGCTTTGGTTGGACTATTTAGCAGATGGTTTATGTGAAGTTTGCGTGAAATCGGTCAAGCAGTTCTTCAGTTATTACATTTTTGTAATAAATGAATTCAATAAAATGATCTGCCATTTTGTTAATGGGTATTTTTCAGTCAAATCGAAACTTTTTTCAGATGGGGATTGTGCCGTCATATTGAAACATTTTTCATTTGGTTTTTTTCTTTTTTTTGTTGTGTTATGTCATTCATGCGATCAAATACGTAGCGAAGCACGTACCGGGTCGCTAGTAAAGTTTATGCTTATTTTTATATTATATAATATTCTTATATTATATTATGCATTCATTCGTTCATTCATTCGATTTTTTTAAACTGACTTTGAAAAATGGTAATTTAAATGAGAATACATTTGAGGTTCTATCATTGCCACCAATTCTAGTCTAATGGGAACTTCGTGAAATATAGGAAATAAGTACACAAATTGAGTATCAGTTTTTGCACTTAGATCACATTATTATTGATATCCAAATCGCTTTTTGCAGTTAAGTTATTTTTTTACTATCTACGCCACTGTCTTATGATTTAACCTTATAAAATATTATAAAAATATACAAACATAAGCCGCTACTAGACAGCGAAACAATTATACTTAGTTGAAATTTTCAAGTTGTTGCTTTTTAACTTAAGTTTTTTAAAAGAACTTTGTGCACGAACGTTTCAAAGCTTGAGGCTATTTCTGCTTCTCAAAGGCTGCGGTGAATTATTACTTTAGGTTCTATAAACGTTTGCAGATTTTTCGTATAAATCTGAAGATGGTTAATGTTTTTTTGTATTTCTGTTACCTATATCCTATTAATATTATAAATGCGAAAGTTTGTATGTATGGATGTATGGATGTATGGATGTTTGTTACTCTTTCACGCAAAAACTACAAAGCCGATTACGATGAAATTTGGTAAGTAGGTAGCTGAAGACCCAGAATAACATATAGGCTACTTTTTATCCTGGAGTTCTCGCGAGATTGGGACTTACGCGGGTGAAACCGCGGGGCGCAGCTAGTTTATAATAACTCTGAAATAAAAAGGCAGTGATCACGACAAAACCTACATGCACTTTGCCTAAGAACTATCTTAATCATGTCAGCTGTCGAACATAAAAATCGCATCAAAATCGTACCATCCATTCCATTTGGTAGAGTTTCGCTGCGACTCGCCCGGGTGGTACTACCGCCTTACCTGTTCCTGTCGCCATAGCGTCAGTGCTTGTCGTTAACGTGTTCCGGTTCGGAGTGTAAGGTAGTCGGTAAACTTACTTTTGCTCGAGGCCTAACATCCCGGCCTCAGGTTGGAAGCACACCATTACCTTCTTTGTGTCTCTAGGCGGCTTGAATTTTTACCATCAGGAAATCCGTTTGCTTGTTTGTCTTCCAATATCACCCGGAAATTGAACCCAGGACCTCAAAAAATCAAGTCTGACTCCGGACTGTTAGACCATAGAGTTGAGTGGAATAACCCAGTACCTAATCCAAATTACTAGACTACCAGCAGCAGGCGATGAGGTTATCACATCTCGAAGCCAATAGTAAACCTGAAAGGTAGTAAACCAAACCTGTTTAAATATTAGACGATATATATCTTACTTATAAGTAATGTTCCTAAAGTTACATCAGGAGTCAGATTCCCTTTGTAAGAATTGAGTTTTTTTTGCAGCACTGAGAAACTGACTTGCGGTATCTCGGTAACGAAGTTCTCCATTAGTATCGTGTGTTTGTAAATGAAGAAGTATAATTACATTATTAAAAGCATATTAGCATTTCTTATAGGCTAGCAGACGAATTTCCTGGTAGCAAGAAACATTCGTCGCTTATATCAAAGGTGGTAATTAAAATAATAAACCTTGGCGTTTTTCCTGAAACCGTTTTATGAAAAGCTTTTTTTAGGTCAGGGAATGTACCCATATTACGTAACCTGTTGAGGGGGGGAGGTCATAAAGTACTACGATACAGTATATACGATACATATACATACGGTATAGCGGCAGGAAAAGGTAAGGCGGTGGTACCAATCCGGGCGAGTCGCTGCGAAACTCTACTACCTAGTACAATGGCGTACAATTTTGCGTGCTTCCCAAATTCACAGCTAGTGGCGCTGACGTATGTATATTGATACGTCAGCTAATTGAAAACAGACACAGGCAGTTTGCATTTTAGTGAAGTTGTCGAGCAAGTCCACGAGAGTCTACGCTATACAATAATTACTACTTAAAAACTTGAAGGGGGAGGGCTCTTTGCATATACTACGAGTGGTTACCGACGGGAGGGAAGGGTCAAAAAATCTTAAAAAATAGGTCACGTAGTATGGGTATGTTTCCTTATGGTATCACGTTCCAAGATTCTGTTTTCACCGTGTTGGTCCGGGTTTCTTTGCAGAATAGATTACCTGCCTTCCTGGCAGGCAGCTCGTAAAAGGCGAGCATACGCTTACCGTCACTAACACCGTGATATATGACTTGGTGGTAGAGTTTCGTAGCGACTCACCCGGAATGGTACCATCGCCTTGTTTTTTTTTATAATATTGGAAGGCAAACAAGCAGACGGATTTCCTGATGGTAAAAAATTTACGTTGCCTAGAGACACCAAAGGTGGTAATGGTGCCTTGCCAACCTGAGGCCGGGATGTAAGGCCTCGAGCAAAAGTCAGTTTACCGGCTACCTTACCCTCCAACCGGAACACGTCAACAGCAAGCATTGACGTTATGGCGGCAGGAATAGGTAAGGCGGTGGTACCAATCTGGGCGAGTCACTGCGAAACTCTACCACCTATTAAGATATCACGATGTTAGTGACGTTGAGCATATGCTCGCCTTTTACGAGCTGCCTGGCAGGAAGGCAGATGGTCTATTCTACAAAGGAGCCCGGTCCAATATCATAAAAAAAAGATAGATGCGTATATACAAACCAAGTTAATAAAAGCGTGTTAACAGCGTTTCAAGAAATTGATTTTTATATAGCCGTTTTTGCTGAGCTTTAGTGGCAAATCTGAAACGAGGCCCTGAAATTCAAAAAAATATTATAATCTGAAAACATGTAGCCCGCATCGTCCAGATCGTCTCTATCATCGTAGCGACAGAATTAGGTATTATCGTTTATATACATAAAATGAATCCTCATTTCCCTAGTTCATTATGCTTGAACGGAAGGATTGATTTTGCTAATTCTTTTTTGTTACCAGATTTCGTTCAAACCAATTTTCGGTGGAAGTTTTGTCATTTCTTTGTTTAAGAAGTTACATGCGGGCGACACACTTTTTGCCGCGTTGGAAGTGCCTCTCGCGCAAGCTATTCAGTTTAGAAAGAATTTTTGATTTTCAGTTCGAAGTATTTTTTTTATCCCCAAAATTTATAATTTTTTTCCATTTTATGTTAAAATCTTAATACGGTTCACAGAATACATCTAATCACCAATTTTCGACATTCCAGTTCTATAGTTTCGGAAAAAAGTGTTTGAAATACGAACGGCCAGATCTACAGATGTGACGAATCTAAAAAGGTTCTGTTTTTTTGACATTTGGCAACAGAACCTTATATTCGTTTATATTAAGTCAGTAGTAGTTAAGGAAGGAATAAATAAGTAAGGTCTTAGTAGCAACCTGGTAAATGGTTGCAAAGTTTGCCCACCTATTCAGAATAACCTGTTTAGTTTTTTTTGGAATGACAAATGTGTTGCCAACCTCGCGGTTTTTACAATTTCACCGGGCTTTGTGGGAAGAGCACGGTACTCAGCCCTAGACATCATTATTTAGATGGATTGGACCCTACAACGTCAGCAACAAGGGATGTCTCCCGGGAGATTGTACCTTGACTTGGTGCTGCGTTCTGGTTACTGGGATTTCACTACAGAAAACAGTAAAGTACATGTTGCTTTTTACTTGTTTTGTACCATGATTATTTTTACCACGGCTTTACACATTTCAGCTCCATTAACATCAGTTGTCATTGTCACGTTTCGATTTTGTGGGTACAATAGCCGGTAAACTTCACACAAAGGGCATTTAGTTTAACTTTTCAACGTTCAATGCCGATGTATTCAATTCTACCAGAGATAAGTAAATATATTGTTATTGGTTCAACACATCAGCGTCATGTTACCATTTTTATCCGACTTTAAAAAAGGAGGAGTTATTGCATGGTCAACGCCTATTTATATTTTATGTACGTATGTTACTTGATTTTTCGGTAATTTGTAAACCAACATTTGTTTGAAACTTGCTTCCAATGCTGAAACCACAGGAAAATCGACAAAAATACTCAATTTTTAGTGATATTGGATATCGTTACCAAAAATTTTAATAAAATTTTAGGTCAGTTTTTGGGTAAATATCTCAAGGAGACGTGTAGGTGTTTCTCATCACTAGAGAATGTTTGAAAAGACGAAAAAAAAATATCCGATTTTACTAATGGTAGTAACATTAGTAGAAACACGGGCAGTAAAGGGTTTCTACTTGTTTGCCTGTTTAAAGAAACCGTCACGCAAGCCAAAAAAATTACTTGAAATTTTAAGTCAGTTTTTGGGTATATTTACCCAAAAACTGACTTAAAATTTCAAGTAATTTTTTCAAGTAAAGGCGACGTGTGTGTGTTTCTTGTCATTAAAAATGTTTCTACTTCTTTGCCTTTTTTAAAAAAAGTGTCACGCAAACAAAAAAAATATTGAAATTTTAAGTCAGTTTTTAGGTAAACATATAAGGCGACGTGTAGGTGTTCTTATCGTTAGAAAATGTTTCTACTTGTTTGCCTATTACAAAAAACAGTCACGCAAACCTCGGGCAACAGCTGGTATAGAATAAATTGAATTGAATAATTGAGAAGTAAATTTACAGTCAGGACTTGGAATCTTCAACATATTTACTAATGGCTAATAACGCCAATAGTAATATTAATGAAATGCAAATCTGTTTTTACAATCATACGTGACACACTCATTAAAATATGAGTAAAAATGAAAAGTGTTTTGTGGTTATATATAATTTAATTAATATATGTATTTTAATAATTTAATATAGGTACATATTTAAAAAAATCAATTTTTAACTATTTTCATGATAAAACTAATATGGGATCACCTCCGAATTATAACCTGTCTTTCAAAACAATACGCATCAAATCAGTTGGCTATTGGCCAAGTAATCACGTAACTAACAAAAAATATACAGTCGAATTAAAAACATCATTTTTTAGAGTCGGTTAAAAATAGCACTCTTTTAAGTACTTGTTATTAGGTTTATTAGTTCTTTTTTCAATTTTTCCTACAGTTTGACATCTTTGAAAATATATATCGATTTAATTTTTTTAATTATTTTTTAAATTTCGAATCTGTTTTGTTTTCTAAATTTTTAACACTACATACATAAAAATTTTCAAAAGCGACTTCGGCTTAGTGTGCACCCGTATAAGGTTTGCCGTGTGACTGTGAAATCAGCTTAAGAATGTAAATAATTACTGACTGACGTCAGTCACTGGGGATCTGCGATGTAAACCCCGTGGAGACAACATTGTTCTTTGGAAATCTAAACCGAAATGCCGTTTCTACTATGTCAACACCCAAGTGTACTGGTATTAATAGGATAAGTACCACTGCCTTACCTATTTCTGCTACCATAACGTTAGTGCTTGCCATTCTCATATTTCTGGCTATAAGAAGTAACACACCAGTAACACCTATGTCTGCGTCTATAGTCAATGACATCAGGAGTACTTGCAAATTAGCTTATATAAAAATAACTAACTTAAAAACCGAATTCAAAACTGAAAAGTAAAAAATGTTAAAAAAATAATATTAATTTTATATTACCTATTAATTATATATTGTGCTATTTACTAATGTAGTATATAAATAATATATTTTTTTATTGTTTTTAATCAATTTTAATTAAAAAAAGTATCTTCACGCCCATATCCCCGAAGAGGACTAGCCAA
>NJDD01002588.1:332047-358840 GCA_002245505.1 Calephelis nemesis
TACCTATTCCTGCCGCCATAATGTCATAACGTGTTCCGGTTCGGAGGGTAAGGTAGCCGGTAAACTTACTTTTGCTCGAGGCCTAACATCCTGACCTCAGGTTGGCAATGCACCATTACTATCTTTGATGTCTCTAGGCGGCGTGAATTTCTTACCATCTGGAAATCCGTCTGCTTGTTTGCCTTCCTATAACATAAAGAAAAGCACATTTAGTGAGATTTGGCGGCATCACGAAACCATATGCTACTCTAATAAAATTGTAATTATTCATGAACCTGAGCACTTTAAACGAACAAAGTTAAAAATATGCTACAAAATTGAACTTTTACTCAATAAGTAAAAAGTAAGTAAGTATCTTCACGCCCATATCCCCGATGAGGTTGGCAGAAGCACAACCAGGGCACCCACGACTAGCCGAAGACATAAAGTCTCACAATATGCTGTGGCAAGCCCATCGCCAACTGGGCACATATCCAATCCCGAGCAACGTTTTTATAATTGAAATTGGAAAAACTCAACTCTTTTGTTGCTCGAACCGGGAATCGAACCCGGGACCTCATCCAGTCAAGTCCAACAACAGGACCACTAGACCACAGAGGGTTTTTGAAACATGAAATCCAATAATCATAAAACAAAACTGCGTCCATCGTTTCTTCGATCCTTCCAAAAATCGTACAACAAATTAAAGTAATGATCATATTATAGTATATGAGAAATAAACAACTTTATGACATAAAACATGGAAAGTGATAAACAAAAATGCACAAAAGATGGGCTTATCTCTATTTCATTCATCTTACCAGTAAAGATTAAAAATACCCTCAGAAAGAGATTTCAATCGCTGTGAAATTTTCTCGGCCATCGCAAGAACTTCGTTTTATCATTTGTCGGAGCGAAATGAGGGTTAAATTGCAAATGTCCTCATCAAAAAAGGAAATTGAGTCATTCCAAGTGCACAAAATGAATATATTAGTTAGCCTACGGAATAAATATCTACCTTACCTATTCCTGCCGCCATAACGACTCTGTCATGTTCCAGTCTAGAGGGATATACGTTACACTTGCACTTCCCCGTGTTGTTCCTGGCTCCCTTGCAAAATAGATCATCTGCCTTCTTGCCAGGCAGTTCGTAAAAGGCGAGACGGTTACTACCACCGTGACATATGACTATGTGGTAGAGTTTCGCAGCGACTCCCCATACCACCGCCATACGTATTCCTGCCGCCATAACGTCAGGGCTTGCGGTTGACGTGTTCCAGTTCGGAGGATAAGGTAGCCGGTAAAACTAAGTTTTGCTCGGATCCTAACATCCCGGAATTGGGTTAGCAACACACCATTGCCACCTTTGATCTCTTTAGATGGCGTGAATTTTTTACCATCAGGAAATAAAAATCATAAAAAAATGTACCAAAATTGTTCGGTTTTGGTATTACCTATACCGAAACCTAACAACATTTTCGTTGTACCTGTTCTAACATCTCTGCCTCAGGTTGGCAACACACCATTATCACTTTGACCGTCTCTAGACGGCGTGAAATTATTATTATAAAAATCATAAAAAAGTGCCAAAGTCGTTCGGTTTCAGTATAGGTATATAAGTGCGTGTCCATACTTGTCAATCAATTTATTCTGGTATCTATTTAAGTATTTCCATGTAATAGTATCGTTAACTTACACCCATAACACAAGCATATAATTTACTTACTTTGGGGTTAGATTCAATTTGTGTGACTTGTAAAGGGATATTTATTTATTATTTATTTATTTAATATAGCACTGACAAATTATCATCCATTCCATTAACATAAACTTTGTGGACAAATCTTTAAGGAAAATTACACTTATAGATAGCAAACTTCAAGTGGGTTATTAGTTACGAAGAACACTTAGCATGCATCCTCGAAGAACGCAGGAGAAAATTAAAACGTCCGCCGTAATTCCAGCAGTAATGGACCAAGATGTGATAAATGCTGGCGACGAAAATACATAATGAAGATAAATTGCATCTTTGAGCGGTTTGCATAAAAGCACCCTTAATTATTCTTTCTTATTTAAGAGCCTTGGATTACTTGCAAGGATCAATAGAATGGATGGGATTTATTGTGTAGGGATGTGATGACACTATCGCCTGTGAATTAATGACTTAAATAGTACAACTACATAGATTAAAAAAAACAACAGCGTCCTACAATCTTGCAACGTCTTGGGTGCCGTCTCTTAAGCACATTATGTTTTTTATAACATTTTGTAGGTCTAAAATAGAAGTTGTTAGTTGGATTTTTACTTCCTAAAATTTTTTTAAAAAACATAATAATTGTAACATTCAGACAAAAGATTAAAAAGTTTTTTTAAAACAAACATGTGCAACATATTTCGATTTATCCAAACAGTTGGTCCAGCCTTCCAACAAAGGTAACCTTGGAGAAAAATTTGTTTCCGTCTTTTTTTATGATATTGGAAGGCAAACAAGCACACGGATTTTCTGATGGTAAGAAATTTTCGCCGCCTAAAGACACCAAAGGTGGTAATGGTGCGTTGCCAACCTGAGGCCGGGATGTTAGGTCTGGAGCAATAGTAAGTTTACCGGCTACCTTACCCTCCAAACCGAAACACGTCATGACGTTATGGCGGCAGGAATAGATAACGCGGTGGTACCAATCCGGGTGAGTCGCTGCGAAACTCTACCACTTAGTCAGATGTCACGATGTTAGTGACAGGAAGCCCATGCTTGCTTTCACGAGCTGCCTGGCAGGAAGGCAGTTGGTCTATTATGCAAAGAAGTCCGGACTAACACGGGGTCTTGGGATTGCATCTACGGTCGAAACGGATTCAAACCAATGTCAATAACCATCTAGATTCTAGAACGTCCTTAAAGGACGTAAAAACGTAAATCGAGCCCTTCAATGAAAAAAAAGTACACGTGATATTTCACTACACCCAAACTGTGACATTTCGTGATTTTTGGCAAACCCCCTTCCCCTCTCAAGATTTACGTGGTTCAAGGATGATAGCTTGTATCCAACACCTTGTTTGTCCTCCCGCCATTATCGGGACATAATATCAGAGTCCGTTAATAACCTGTTCCGATTTAAAAGTTAAACGAATAAATACTTACTACCTCCGTATCATACCATGCGTCATTAACATTTTTAGAGTCTATGACATGAATTTATTGCAATCAGGAAATCAATTCTGCACACACCCATATCTTCACGCCAAGTCCCTTACGGTGTAGGCAGAGATTATCCAGTGCAAAATGTCACGATGTCAGATCTGCTTTGCTTCCTCAACATTTACCCTTTTCATAAAAACACGTCAGGTTTGAAGACCACCACCCCTGGATAAACCTGAGCGATTTGATCGTTGAACGTCAGCCTTGATCTCTCCAGATACATATATATATATATAACCACATTTGCATTGTATATGTGTACAATTCGAATTTGTCAATCTTTTATTTGCCATTCTTTCCACATGGCCGAACTGCGGAGCTAGCCTTTTGGATGAAAAGGGTATTGAATATGAGGAATCCAGACAGATGTAATTGATGCATAGTGTGATATGGTGAGAGTGTTTATTGGTTCTACTTTCAAATCGGAACATGATATCGGCAGCCACTGATGTTACGGCTGAAGGAGAATCGAAATCGGTGTGTTTGTATAAAAAAGAGCAATGAATGTGCGGGAAGCTATGCATGTCTGCAAGGATGTTGAATTTGGCAGTCAAGACTCTCTACCTACCCTGTAAAAGACGTGGCTTGAAGATATGTATATATGTAACATAGTTCCAATGAATTGTTAAAATGTTTTGTCATAGCGTGAACAATATCTATTAAAACTAAAATCATTTCCGAAGCCTCCCTTTGATTACTCTTCATTCATCCAATTAGAGTGCACCGACTGATCATTATAGCTATTATTTTAAAAGCCAAGCGACCATTCTGTCTAAACCTACGTTCTGTGAAACGTCAGCCTTAATTGCTAGATCGTATGGCAGAATTGAAGATTTATAAGGTCAATTAAAACTGGTTTTAAATTTAAAAGAATCGTTTGAATGCGAATTGGTCATTCATGCAAAATCGTGAACATTGTGTGAAAATGTTTATTGTGGTCGAACATGTCGGCTACAGCGGGGATAATTGTCTTTATTTATTTTATCAAGATACACAGGCACATAAAATGGAATCCAATATTTTGATAAGGAATATATTTGCTTTTTGGATATACCTTTTTGAGATATTTTAATAACAATCGTGGGATGTTGTCGGTAATCCCGTATTGTTAACAGAAATGACAACAACCGAATGATATCAACATAGATGAGCCGATATCACACAGATTGCCTTATTTTTTTCCTGATGGACTTTGTTTCGTAACTAAAAAGGTTAAAAATTGAATATTTATTCAATAAAGTTTAATGAGATAATGTGTGCTTATTCATCAAAATCTAATCCAAACATGTCTAGTTTTATTTTTTTAAAGGTTCGCGTTTAATTTCCTGCTAGTGAATGAAAGAGGAATTGCAACTTATTACACTAATATTCAAATTTTTCAGTAAACAACCGACAAAAACTACACACAGAGCCACATTACAAACTTATAACATTCCTCTTTTTCAGTCAAGATTTAAAATTATTGACATTTTCAAATGACATGTCTATGTTATCCACATATTACACAATAAAAGTAATACAAATAAAAGACAGTGAACCTAAAGGATATCAAAATAAACGTAGCAAAACCACAGAATAAGCAATAGTACTAATGTAAAGAAGACACACTAATGCACAAGAATAATTGAATCTTAAGAAATATAGGAAAGGCTTATTTTGCAGTGAGCGAGTAGACCCGATCGAATTTTCTAAATTGAAATTGAAACTAAAATCAACATTGAATCTAAATTGAAACTCAGGAAGTTAAGTTTAAGTTAACGATACTACGTTATGACGTTACATTTTTGTTTTGAAGTGAGACTCTTCAAAAGGTACACCGCCTGAATTTGTGTAAACTGAAGTTCCTGGTAAAATCCCACAAGAACCAGGTTAATATTGCCTAATGATGGTTGAAATATAAACAAAATAAGAAAAACAATGTCAAATGGACTTTCTGTGGTAGGATTGTTAAATAACCACAGATTTCATATGTTTCAGACATAAATACGAAAATGAAAATTAATTGACACTTTCGTTATATATGTGTATATGTATGTATAAATACTGTATATATTAAGATGTAACATTTGTTGTACAAAGATTTGCGCTTATTTTACGCAGTAATTTCGGGAAATGGTAATCTAAAAATGAATCAACAAACTGACAACAATCTAAAAAAATATTATATGTACATTTCCTAAACCACAAATCTCATGTTTGTGAGGATATAAAATTCTCTGTAAATGAAGCTCACTTGGCTGGTACTAAATAAAATATGCTCATTGAATAATGTAAACCTTTTCAAGTAACATATGGATGTTCCCACATAACCACTAACAAAATATATTTTTAAATAGCGAGAACTCTCTATGAATAATTCGTTTTAAGAAAAACAACATATTTTTTTATGTTATAGGAAGGCAAACAAGCAGACGGATTTCCTGATGGTAAGAAATTCACGCCGCCTAAAGACACCAAACATGGTATTGGTGCGTTGCCAACCTGAGGTCAGGATGTTAGGCCTCAAGCAAAAGTAAGTTTACCGGCTACCTTACCCTCCGAACCGGAACACGTCATGACGTTATGGCGGTAGCAATAGGTAAGGCGGTGGTACCGATCCGGGCGAGTCGCTGCGAAACTCTACCACCTAGTCAGATGTCACGGTGTTAGTGACGATAAGCTTATGCTCGCCTTTTACGAGCTGCCTGGCAAGAAAGGCAGATGGTCTATTCTGTAAAGGAGCCCGGACCAACACGGGGAAAATATATCCTTATTCACAGAATATGAGTTCATGAATTACTCAGCTTAAAATAGTGCTTAGGTTAATTTAAAACATTTTTCATCTATCTTATGGGCAGTATCTTTTGGAAAAACAATAAAAAAAACTGTTCAACTTTTGTGAACAATGGAGTTTACACCAGAGATGATTTTAGTACCACTATTTTACCTATTTCTGTACCAGTACCATAACGTCAATACTTATGTTCTAGTAAAATAATCTAGTAATTGAAATCGTTGAAGTATTCTACTAGTGGTTTCTGCCAGAATTAACGGAGCTGACATGCAAATATATCACCATGATGATCAGATGATTATTACAAGGCGGGTAAGTTTTCCAGTCTCATATTGGCAACGCGTCATTATGAGCCTTAGTGTCTATAAGCTACGTTTATTTTTGCCAATAGAAAATCTAGCTGTTTATTTTCTTTCTATAGGAAAACTTATTTCGTTTAAACCAATTTAAGATCGTCTTTTCAATTGAAGAAAAGGGATGTTATTAGTTTGAGGTTTTGTTTATGTGTGTCTTTATCCGTGGCATCATGAGTTTTGAACGGATAGACGATTTATGTAGTTAGCTACATAATAAAGATGTATTGGCGGGAATTATTGGAGTTTATTAATTTTAGCATTGCTCCGTACTTTACACTTATTCATTCAGTTATTTAAATATTTTTTTCATAATTGTTAATATTTTAACGTGCAACAAATAGTGCATTCGAAACTGTGCTGTTGAATCCCAATTCAAAGCAGTCAAGGTGAACGACTCTCCTTTTATTATACTCCAAAATAATGTTCACTTGTTTCTCGATTAAATTAAAAAGTTTTTATACTAGTTACAGCTACTTACTCGAGTAGCTCAATTACCTTAGCTATTCCTGATGCCATAATGACAGAGTTTACCACATTTTGTTCCGACCTAGATGTAGCAGTGGTAGCCGGTAGACGTTCACATTAGTCCTTCCACTCGGCCATAGGACAATGACGCTCTTGTAAAATTAACTGTTTCAAGAGGCCACCGTTAAAACAATCGTAAGGAGATATTATACTCGTTCGATGTATCGTACAAAGTTAAAAACAGTAAGATTCAAAACTATGCCTTTCTTTTGAAATTCAAAAGTATTAAGAAGGATCGTTCTCCTTTTACTTTATTTCACAATGGCACACACTTGTTTCTCGAATTAATGGAAATGTGATTTTAACCGACTTCATGAAAGAGGAGGTTATCAATTTGACTGTATGTTTTTTGTGTATGTTTGTTATGCGATTACTCAACACATAAGGAATCGATTTTAATGGTTCTTCTGTTAGATGTTAGGTCGTGTTTTCGTGATTGGTCGGTATGTATATGTACATATGTATGAAACTATAAAGGAAGATCATTCTCCTTTTATTAGAGAACTAAGTGTTCACAGGAACCTGTTGTGCGATCGGTATTAAAAGTAGCCTGAATATTAATCCAGGTCACAATCTATCTGTGTTTCAAATTTCAAACAAATCCGTTTATCCATTTGAGCGTGAAAGAGTAACAAACATATATACCTACATACAAAGTTTCGTATTTATAATATTATAGTAGAATATCGCACACTTGTTTGTCGAATGAATTGAGATGACTTTTATTCATTGTCAGCGCTCGCGCAGCACTAGATACAGTACATTCAAAACTATAATGTCAAGTGGACGTGTCCCATTAATTGTTCTGTTTGCGACAATTCAGTTTAATTAGTGACTGTGAACTCGTGATGGCATCTATGATGGGTGCAGTCATCATTTTATGGATGTTATTAGGTAAGTGACTTTTGACGGCCGTTTTATTGAACTTTTAAAATGAAATAAAAAATGAAATCGTTTTTTTTATATTCTTTTTAAATTCATCTGCAAAGGTCTTAATTCAAAATCCCTTGATATTGGGTAATATGTTTTTTTAAGCTTTTATTTAACTATGTTTGTCCAGGTGGAATCTTACTAGTTAAATTAGGTATATTAAGTTACCGATTAAGCTGAAATTCCGCATGCATAAGTTAATTTTATTTTTTATTTCAAAGTAGGTATTTATGTTTCTATTTTTACGGGTGGCATCTTGCAAGTTCAATTGTTTCAAGTTATCGATTGAGCTAAAATTCGGCATCCAAAATAATCATGACATGAACCTGGACTGATGTTGTAATCTGTGCTCGTGACACCTCGGAAATTTCCCTAAATCGTCCTATAATTTTTGGGCTTAGCTAGATACCTATGTGATACTTTTTATTAGTAGGTACTACTCAGGTTTACTGCTGAGGGCAGTCCTTACAAATAAATCTTTGTCTTGTAATATATTTTTGTTAAAAACTTATCAGTTACAAAGACAAAAGATAGAACTTAGTTTAAAAGTCAAATATAAATTTATGGTTTCAAAGAAAACGAATTAAATTAGCCAGTTTCAAGTTGAAAGTTTGTAATTCTGAAACTTTGTTCTTGATTTCCATTACTTCATTTTGAAGGTTGAATACTTACTTACCTAATATTTAATTTTCCTTATTATAAGCGTACTAAACTCTCTGTTAAGTGCCTTTTACACGATTACTAGCAGAGGTTTTATACCTATTTCTTTTAAGTATATATAATGCAGAATCTTAGTGTCTTCGGCTAGTCGTGGTTTGTGCCTCTGCCTACCTCTTCGGGAATATGGGCGTGAAGATACTTTACTTTACTTTCATGTTCCCTCATACCTTCTATGTCATTTGACCCTTACTAATAAAACTTACGCGTCCGTTGATCTGGTGTGTAATCTTGTGTCTGATCATGTTAGCTTTTTGTTACCAGTGAAGTTATACACGAGATCAACGAGCGCATAAGTTTTATAAGTAAGGGGGTAAGTATTTAATAATAATTGATTCATTGTGAGATTTGTCGTAACAATCTAAATGCGGTAGGTTTTTGAAGATTATTGTAGTATTAGAGTGATGGGCATCAATTTGCCAGGGTAGAGATCCATTGCCTTTATAATGACTGTGTCAGTAGCCGTTAACCTAATACATATTAGGTATATAAGTCTACGGTTATCTCTTGCCACCAGGAGAGCTGTGTGCTAATTCAGAGTTTTTTCACATAAAAAATCGCAACTTTAAGATTATTGGTAACTAAATGTTAAACTAAAGCTTTGGTTAATGCTTCTTGCAAATAATCTAGCCTTCAATATGCAGAATTCAAATTCCGTGATGCAGCAATAACCAGACAAACAGACAAGGATTCTAAAAATGTTTTAGGTCAAGTAACCTTTTATCTTTTTAAATTACACTGATCAATAAAAAAAATGTTTATATGTAACAAGATAAGTTGTGGCTGATTCTGTTAGAAATAAGATCAAGTAGAGCAGAATTAGTAGTTTTAAACTTTGGATACGAATAGTTTTATTGTAATACGGTTTTTTTAATAAATAATTTTAATGAAAATAAAATTAATATCAATGATAATATAGCGAAAAAATATCTTGATGGAATTGTTTACAGTTTTCATCACTATCGGCACCCAAGTTTGGGGGAAAATGTCTAAATGTGAATGCAAAAAATGTATTTTTGAATATACATATTGCAGCTTAATGCTTTAAAGTTCTCTGAAAGTTCCTCGACAATAGTTTTATGGTCATTTGTATGGTAATTTTGAAGAAAATTTTTAATGAATTTTATAAATAATTTCAAGATGGTTTTTCCAGATCATTAAGTTGTTTTTGAAATCCACCTCTTATGGCTAGCCTGATTTGAGGACCTACAAATATACCTTCTTTAATCTTGAGATCACTGATTTAGGGACTTTTTTCTATTAGGTATTGAAATCCAGAGCCAGTTTTATCTACCACATTCACAAAGGTTTTTTATCAGGCCAAGTTTCATATGGAGAGGTGGTAAAAATATATCTTTAAATTGGAGCATGTTTTACTTTTTTTCCTGGAGTATGCGATCGTCTTTTGGGCCAATTTTTTTTTTAATAAAATGGTTCTTCTTGCCCCTACTGTCCCATTCACAAAGAAAAAAACAAAATTTTGTATACCCAAGTTGAAATCCTAATAAAAAGGCAACAACTTTTAAATCTCTCGCAAATTTTATATCTATGTTTGTCATATTGAATCTTCTGTAAAATAAATTTCATTGTTTCATAAGATTATTTGATTATTTTATAGGATTTTTTCATGTTAGCACCATAACCTACCGGTACAGAGAGAAGAATATTATGTAACACAAAAACTAGCCCTATCCAAATTAATATACATATGATTTCGTGGAGAGGTTAGGTAGATATTTCGAAATTCATGCTTACTTTTCTTGTTACAAAATTTGAAATGTACATACAGAAATATCAAAAAAATAAATGTTTTATTTTTACTGATAACGTTAGGTCTTAGATTCTTTTGTCAAGTCCAGAAACTCAGAAAATGGGTAATTCCAATTTTTTTTATAAAAGTGCAACGTTGCCAAAGGTGTTAAGTGCCTGTTTGCCGATTGGTTTTGCAGGTGCCCCACAATGGGACTAAGTGACTTCGGCTAATCATGGGGAGGCTACTTGTACCTCTGCCTACCGCGATGCCAATATGGGCAATAACAAACTTTTTATTTTGGCGTTGGAATATGACGATCCCTTCGTCTGCTGGTGTTAGAAATTTTAATTATATTATTCCACCACTGACGTCAAAACTAGGTATTAGTGTTGTGCACGTCTCACTCGGATTAATACCACGTCCTTACTCCTGACACCAGAACGTCAGTGCTTCCTATTGTTGTGTTCCATGCTAGTACGTAGGGTAGGGTTTTAGGTAAACGTACACATTTCTACAACAAGCTGCCCGGTGACATTTAAAATATTGTCATGACTAAGGTTATCAAAAGGATCAAAACAAAGCTGTTTAAAAAAGGTTATTATAAAATTTCAGAATATTTAAAAGACGAAAGTGCTTGGGAATAGCCGTTTCAAAAACATGTAACTTTAATTTGAAATGTAATTTGTTATTATTTTTTGTCAGACTAACTGTTGTCCGCGTGGTTAATGGTACCACAGGAACATTTTTCAGGACAAAACTATCCTATGTGTTAATCCAATTTACCCAATTTGATTACTCTATTGTGTACCAAATTTCTTGAAAATCGGTTTAGCAGTTTTTGCATGAAGAAGTAACAAACAAATATACAAACTTTCGCATTTATAATATTAATAGAATAGGATGTGCTCATTGTAGTAAGACTGTTGATTGATTGATAATAAGATGTTGATTTGAATCTCATAACATTTCGTAAGCAAATATCATAATTAATTTAAAAAAGAAAAGTCCCCTGAGTTTCTTGCGCTTATCTTCTTAGTGTGTGGCCGCGATTCCGATCCGGTGGTAGTTCATGAAAATGACGAAGCGCGCAAGTTTTTTTTTTAAGATATTAGAGCGGATTTCCTGATAGTAAAAAAATCACGCCGCCTAGACATAAAAGGTGGTAATAATGCGTTGTCAACCTAAGGCTGGGATGATAGACCTCGAGCAAAAGTAAGTTTACCGGTTACCTTACCCTTCGAGCCGAAACACGTCAACGGCAAGCACTGATGTTGTGGCGGCCGAAATAGGTAAGGCGGTAGTACCAATCCGGGCGAGTCGCTTCGAAACTCTACCACCTTGTAGGATGTCACCGTCCATTTCTATAGTCAAAGAGCAAAGATTTTGATTCAGGTTCTGGTATATCTACTTGCACGCATAAGATATCGGGCTTAAGATAGCGACGCACCAGAAACATCTAGAATGTTTATAAACGATGATTACATATATCAGGAAAACCAAACACTATGTCACTATCCTACAACAAAACAATATAATATGTAATTTAATTAACATTTATTATATTAACTACAAAGATAACGAGGATTAAAATTACCTAACAAAATATAATACTTGATTGAAATTGTTTCTGAACTACGAAATTTAAATTTATGGAAAATAATTTTGAATTTAATTAAAAGATTAAATAATGTTCCTAGACGATGTACGAGTCTATTTTCTCATCACGATGCGGTGACGACACGATCGTGTGACGATATCATGGGGAACTATAAATTAAAATCAATAAAACCCCCTACACGCCGCACAAAGCTAGGCTTCAGTAGTAGTCAGGGCTAGTATTAGCGCGAGAAGTATCTTTACGAGAATAAGCTGTCAAACCAGTCCATGTCTATAATATTTACTACTCCTAACCATCTTAGACTGCCTAGCTTAGCCACTATCTTAGGTCACTACCCATTGTCCGGCTCGGGTTCGGTTACCGACAATAGTGTGATGAACATATTAATTGCTATTTCTGAATGTGTGCGTTAAATATTTCAGTAAAAGCCGATCCGACGAGTTCGGGACGGGACTTGGAACGGGACTTGGCTTTAAAATATGTAACCCGACCTGTCCGCTCAAATATTTCTCTACATCATGAATTTCAAGTTATTTGTTCACTTTAAACTTAGTGTTGATATGTCTGTAATTTCTAAACAAAACTTGAAAAGAAATGTGGAACAATTTATAAAATACACACTACATAATATCATACGTATATATCTTCACACCACTTCCCTTACGGGGTAGGCAGAGAGTATCGAGTGACAGACCTCACCATCCTGACACACCAGTCTGGCTTCCTACACATTCATTACCCTTTTCATACAAACACGCCGGTTTCGGAGACTCTTGACACAACCCTCAGATAATATCCGAGTGATATGATCGAGGAATGTCAACCTTGGTCTCCCGGGTCCTAGGTACCTACATCCATCCACATTCACATACATACTACATATCCTAACTTAAAATAAAAAAAAGCGATCCCGTCAGCTTTCAAACAACACGTCCTGTATAGGTACATTATTATACTCTTTGAACAACACTATCCGTTCATCAGCTGAAAAACTACGACGCCATAGACAAACAAATTTACACACAAACACATATTCACGCGTGCGCGACACACACAGGCACGCTCGAACGCACGCACACACACACACACACACACACACACACACACACGCGTCAAACTAATAACATCACCTCGTTTTCCGTCTGAGGTTAAAAAAAACTCGCTCACACTCCTAAAGAAGTAGGCAGAGTCACAAACATTTCACCCACGAATAGTAGAAGACACAAAGTCCCACAATGTCATCATATATTGTAAGACTATACTCAACCGAGCACAAATCCAACCTAGAGCAAAGTTTTTTTTTCTATGTGTTTTCTTTTTTTTGCCCGACCTGGGACCTCGAGGAGTCAGGTAATTATAATCTCTTAACTTCTCTAATCTATATATATGAATACGTGATACCAAAACTTTGGACCCCTTTTTACGAAATTTTTTATGTGTAGGAGAAGTGCAAAACACTGATATGTTTCAATAATAATGCTTATAAAGTACATTAAATCAATAAATAAAACAATACCCACACTGCCATGCATTTGACACACACAAACAATTTTATTGATGATATAATAAATAAAAAATAATATAATATTAAATAAATAAATAAAAGATCACAAATGGCGCACTAAAAAGTTTGGAAACAAAGTAGTTGTTGGCCTGATTAAAACATTGGTTGTTAGCATTTGGTTGCATCCGTGTGGAACGTCGATTAAATCCAAATTTTGATATGTTTTAAACAAAGTTTCCACCAAGGTCCCCTTTGTGGAAAGCGTGATTAGGGCAAGATAATAACCGTCCGTTTATACACAAATTAAACACATCAAACTGAAAACCTCCTCCGATTTTTAATGACTTAAAAAAAACAATTTTCTTTATTTCCCTATCTGTTCTAAATGTACCTTTTATTTTGTACCTTCAATTATAGGTATTACTTTATAGACATCGAAGATAAATTTTCTATTTCCTGCGTATAATTAACCCCAAAAGCCGATAATTTGCTGACAGGAATAACTTTTGTATTGAATATCGGATCGGTGAGATGTTATCCAATAATCCGATTACTCCAACTCGAATTGTACTTCAAGAGATTACTGAAGAGTAATACGAAGTTTTATTAACAATTAAGATTAAGAATCTTTTTCGGAAACCTAAGACATAGAGATGTGACGACCACATCGGTTTCTTATCTTTTTTAAATAAAAAATACAATCTAAAATAAGACAAAATTATTGAAGTATTGAAGAAACTATCTCGAAAACTTTCAAACAAAAATTCGCATCGAAATCGGTAAACGCATTCAAAAGTTATGATGCCACAAACATACAAACACACAGAGACGCATCAAACCGCTCTTTTTCTGCCGGAGTTACAAATAAAAAAGGATATGGACCTCTTTCCATACAAACCTTGCCCTGAAACCGAAAATATACTGCGTAATGCTTACAATACTCAAATCAATACTATGTCTGAAATCAATTCTAAAAAATAATGAAATTATTTTATTTAAATGCACCGAAACTGTTTAATAATACAACCGAAATTATTTAATAATACTTAAGAATATTTTCGTATGGATATATCTAAGCATAGATATATTATCTTCTCGTATTCATACCTTACCATAAAACCTTCCATACCTTCATATAAAAAAATCAATTTTCGTAGTCAGAACTAGTAAGTATTAAAATTAAAGAGCTTAGTTTATCCTACTAATATTATAAATGCGAAGTTTGTGTGTATGTGTGTGTATGGATGTTTGTTATTCTTCACGCTGAATGGATGGCTGAATAGATTTGTCTGAAATTGGGAATACAGATTGTGACCTAGATTAATATATAGGCTACTTTTGATTCCGATCGCACACCGGGTTCCTGTAAAAACGCGGGCGAAGCCGCAGGCAACAACTAGTATTTTATACATATGACTCCACTGTTGTTCCTTGCATTTTTGATTTTACCATCAAAATACGTTGCAGATGTCTCTTTAATTATATCCAATTGAAACCAATTACTATACAAACCGGAGAAGCTTCCATAAAGGGACCTCATAATTGCACTAAACTTTTAATGGCCGTCATAAAAAGGCATTTGCTTATATAATATGCTATGAATAGAAATTAGATAATGGTGTTTGTCCCATTTTATCATGAAATCCATTTCAACCGTCTCCAAAAAAGGAGAATGTTATGGGTAACGTTGGAGATAGAGTGTTATAAGAGAGTTGGTGGGTGTTCTGGTTGTGCTTCTGCCTCCTTCTTAACGGATATGGGCGTGATCCTTTTTCACTATAATCTGTGATATGATTAAAGAATTGCCAAAACAATTTAGTCCTAAAAGATTCGTGCCCCAACACTAAAAAGGATGTTTTAAGTTTTACATGTCTGTGTGTGTGTTTGTCTGTGGTATCGTAACTTTTGAACGGATGAAGGATTTTGATGTGGATTTTTTCGTTTGAAAGCTGACGTGCTCGAGATCTATGTAGGTTTAATTGGGGATCTTTTGTTTTAGTTTAAGTGTAATTTACTATTCATAAAAGAAATTCACTAAAACATCAAATATTTATAAAGCTGTAGGGAACTTAAAAAGCTTTTTGGCTTTATCTGAACTTAATAGATATTTAAATATGTTCATATTTTGTTACTTAAATTGAACAAATTATAAAGAGTTAGGGAGCGGGCGCGCGCGCCGATACTTATTAATATTGCTGTAGCTTTACAGCTCCAAACAGATCACTCCCGACACTTTGCCAATGAATATACAATAAAAAATTTGCCGATATTCGGACAAACCATATGAACCCCCGTGTTGGTCGGGGATCCTTTGTAGAATAGACCATCTGCCTTCCTGTGCCAAGCAGCTCGTAAAAGGCGAGCAAAGGCTAACGCAAAGCATGACGTGTTCCGGTTCGGAGGGTAAGGTAGCCGGTAAACTTACTTTTGCTCAAGGCCTAACATCCCGGCCTCAGGTTGGCAACGCACCATTACCACCTTTGGTGTCTCTAGGCGGCGGGAATTTCTTACCATCAGGAAATCCGTCTGCTTGTTTGCCTTCCAATATCATAAAAAAAAAAAGAATATTTTTATGTTCAATATGAATACTTTAAAAAAGTATAATTACGTCCGAAGAGGCAGACAGAGGGACAACTAGGGCACTCACGACTAGCTAAAGATACTAAGTTCCGCAATATAATAAATAGGTGGCAAGCCTATCGCCAACTAGATACATATCCAATCCCGGGCAACATCTTTTTTTTATTAGAAAATTGAAAATACACAGTTTTGAATTTTTTTGTTGACCGTCTCGAGTATCAAACCCGGTAGAAGTGAATCTAGAAGTCAAGTCCGACGCCGGATCGATATACCATAAAGGCGAAAGGTAGATATGAATAGTATGCTTATGATATATGTGTTGTTAAATATGAATACTATAAATAACTTCGCAAATAAATCCGAAAATACAGACATATTTGTGTTAAATGACAGACACAATATTTTGTATAAGAAACCGAAACCAAGAGTAGTTTTTAACCTCTTGATAGATAAAACGTCATTAAAAAGCCGGCCAAGTTCGCGAACCGAGGATTCCGGACAAACCTATAAGTACGTAAGTAAAAATTCCCCCATCACATTTCACAATGTAACTAAAAAATTGCAAGTTTTCGCAATTTTTCCTTTTTCTGTACTAGTCAATGTTACATACTTTTAAGATTCTGAGTTAACTACCTTGTAAGTTTTGATTTTCTTGCGAGTTTCACAAAAACGGAAATATGCGGCTTAAACAGCTGTATATTTTGGTTGCATTGCAAAAAATTGCAATGTTTCGCGTTGTTTTATTTTTTCACAGCTCTAAGCAAGAGTAGACCTGAGTATTTGATATGAATTTTAGGTTTACACCTCCACCCGTTCCTGAGAAAAAGAGTTATATGGATGGACGGACAACAAAGTGTTCCTATAAGGATTTCCTTTTTCTCATTACAATCATCAAACTGGCGGCTTTGCAGATAGTAAAAAGCAATAATCACATTATATAAACCCCATATATGAGATAGAATTATAATAGGCTTTTGTACTAAACCAAACAAGCTGGTGCAAAATACCATACTATGTAATTAGAACTAACTATACCTAATATTGACATCCCGTCCCGCAGACTCATTCAATCCCAACGATATAATTTTAAAATAACATGATAGAAGATTTCAACAATGTCTTCAATTCAGAGTAAAATCGAGTTTAATTAGATTGTTTCTTTGAAGTCTCCCAGGCTTATTAAGAATTTATTAAATGAGCAAAATTAAAAAAGCACGTGACCGAAACTAAGTAGTAACGTTATATGGGTGGGGAGCGCCTAGTTCCTTAATATGCTCAATTGGAGTGTCGTGCGCGCCTTAATACTATAAATACTTACATATTTAGGGCACAAGTTGAACTGTAGAATGACGAACGTTAATATTTTTCCCATGTTGGTTGGGGTAATTTTGATGAATCTACCTGGCAGCTTGTTATAAGCACAAGTTAAAAGAGTCGTCACTAATGAGGCCACAGGTGGTAGAGTGCTATGCAGCAACTTGCCTGGGTAGGGATCCCTCATATATTTCTAATATATAATAATAATAAGTGTCATGTTCCAATCTGGATATAGGCTTACATATTAGGCCTAGTGCCTCGGCTAGACGATAGCGACGCACCAATAACATCTATGATATCTGTTGCCTATAGCTTGCTCTTGGCATTAGGTGAGCCGTGACTGTGTAATAGACTTATGGCCTTACGACTTATGGCCTTAACTGATTTTTGACTGCTAAAGAGAATTTATTCATACGGATGACATGGCAGAATGGCCTAAGGGTCTTAGCCGACCCAGAAATGGGCAATAATTTAACCTAAATAAAAAATAATTAAAAAGTTTATTTACATTTTCGCGCCAATCAGTGTTAAATATTTTGTGATTATAAAATGCATTGGAGTGATAAAGAGAACAGAATAGCCGTAAAATACTTAAAATCACTATGGAACCAAATGTAATTTGAAACTCTTCAATCTTCATAGGTATGTACGTTTGTTATTAGTACCGTTTATACTATAAATATATTTGAGTTAACATTTAAAGTTTTTCTGATTGTAGTACAACATAAAAAGGCTTTCCATATAGTAAAAAAAGTATAAAGCCAGCCTACGTCTAGCCAAAGACACTAAGTCCCACAATATGATAGGTGGCAAGCCTGTCGCCAACCGGGTACATATCCAGACCCGGCCCTCGGGTAACGTTATTTTTATTAGAAAATATACGTTGTCAAATATTTTCTTGTTGCCGTTTTCGAACCCAGGACCTCAAGAAGTCATGTCCGACGCCGACGTTTAGACCGCAGAGGCGATTCATACAAAACTACGAGCAAATCAGTGAAGGGCAGAACGCAAAGAAATAAAAAAAATATTTTACCTCTAAAATTTATAAATAATTCATTTAGAACTATGTCGCGTATTTTAAAAGGTCAATAAGTAAGTATCTTCACGCCCATATCCCCGAAGAGGTAGGCAGAGGTACAACCAAGGCACCCACGACTAGCCGAAGACACTAAGTCCCACAATGTGATAAGTGGCAAGCCTATCGCCAACCGGGCACATTTCCGATCCCGACCAACATTTTTTTTTGTAATAAGAAAATTGGAAAAATCCAATTTTCTTTTTGTTGGCCGACCCGGGATTCGAACCCGGGACCTCATGCAGTCAAGTCCAACACCCGGACCGCTAGACCACAGAGGCGACCTGAAACATTAATTTCATAAATGCAATTTATGCGTAAATGAAATGTAAGGTCATAAATTGTGTATGCTAAACTCAGACGCTAAAAGAAAACTTAATTACTATTGACATCAGTTAGCAAGTGGAAGTCATTCTAAATAGGTAAAGTCTGTCTGCCTACTACATAAGGGACTGGGCGTGAAGATATGTATCTATGTAAAGCCATTTTGGAAAATTGTTATTAACCACAGATTGTATTGATTAAACATTTATTGATTTATTTATTTATTTATTTATTTACTACTTACAAAATTTTGCCGCCGAAAATACAGTCAAAAAGTATTGATACAGTATCTGTAATATTTTATACAAGCTACACACGCTTAAGCAAACTCACTTTAAATAGAGTTCAATACAGCCGTGTTGGTCCGGGCTCCTTTGCAAAATAGACCATCTGCCTTTCTTGCCAGGCAGCTAGTAAAAGGCGAGCATAGGCTTATCATCACTAACACCGTGACATCTGACTAGGTGGTAGAGTTTCGAAGCGACTCGCCCGGATTGGTACCACCGCCTTACATTACAGATACAATTACAGATATATTAAATAAAATTTAACTGTAAGATACACCAAGGTGGCCTTATCGCTAAGTCAGCGGGGTACTGTGCAATGCTCTTAAAAATATATAAATGCATCTAACACTATAAAGTCACAGTGTCGTCTCTTATAAACCGATTTGAAAGAAAGATGATATTATCGATTCGACCATGTTTTTTTTATTTATTAAAGTGAAACTTCTTTATCGGGGTTGGAGAAAAATTTAGTGTAACATTTATTCGTTACGCGTCACATTTTTCCGTTACGCACCATCTTTGTTCTTATCCCTACCACGTGTGATTCGAAGTATACTTTCTCCAGCGGAGTAGGGATTGGCAATAAACTTTATTTAACCAATTTCTGTAAAGTTGCATATAGTAAATTATTTTTTGAAATATAACGTCATAAAGAAGTTTCACTCCTTCACTTCTTACGATACTTTTGATAATCTATTATTTAGCCGAAAGACAAAAGATTGTGATATTTCTATTTAATGATTCCGACGTGGTTCCGTTTATTTGAACAACGATTAAATTCTTAATGGATTCGCATGTTAAGTACCGTATTGAAATCATGAGCTAGTCTTTGATAAAATAGACTTCAAGTAGCGACGTGGTAACAAAATTAGAGTCTGTTTTTGAACTAAAAATATCTTTCGACTGGTATTATTGTTTTATTTTAACAGACGGATAAATTCATTGAGGATTTATCCTTCTGTTTATTTCTGAACAGATTTTCTGTGGTCTAGCGGTCCGGGTGTTGGACTTGACTGCATGAGGTCCCGGGTTCGATTCCCGGGTCGGCCAACAAAAAGAAAATTGGATTTTTCCAATTTTCTGATTACAAAAAAAACTGTTGGTCGGGATTGATAATGTGCCCGGTTGGCGATAGGCTTGCCACCTATCACATTGTGGGACTTAGTGTCTTCGGCTAGTCGTGGGTGCCTAGGTTGTACCTCTGCCTACCACTTCGGGGATATGGGCGTGTAGATACTTTTTTAAAAGAGCGTACTTCTGAAGTCCCTTTATCACCACGTCTGGACTTTATGATGGAATCCGAGGGAATTTAAATTACTTAATTTGTATACATAGGCGATTTGTTTACAGAGATCGAAGTCGGTCTCGTGCGGTTTTATTGCGCTTAAATTACTTATATATACAAATTGAAGTCGGTTTCCTATAGTTTTTCTGCGCTTAAACTACTTATAATATATACAAATTGAAGTCGGTTTCTTACAGATTTACTGCGCTTCAATTACTTAAATCTGATCGCCTCATTTGTGATTGGTTTTATAGTTCAGATATACTTGTAGTTTATATAGAACATTATAAGACTTTTGTACTTTGCTAAAACCACTCGGTGACCATCCTCTGTGCATATCGGGTGACTGCGGGATCTCCGAAGAACGCACCGCTGTCACCCTTACACCTGCCCGCAGGCTCATCCATTCAGAAGCCTCTATCTTCTGATGCCATCACTTTGACGACAGCAGCATGGGGTCACACCATGCTACCTCAAGTCCCGGGCTGCTTTTTAATCCAACTGACAACCCGATCAGTTGGCTCACAGCCCCAACCCCCTTTTAGTCGCCTCTTAGGGTGCGTTCAGACGACACGCGCACGCCAAGCGCACGCCACGCTCGCCGTCACCCGCGTCGAACACGCTTTGATTTTTTTTTCGACATTATTTGAGCCCTATTGTCACACCAATATTCTCAAATTGCATTAACCAAATCAATCCGCCCACACCACGCGCCCGCCAAGCGCCCGCGCTTCAGCTAGTGTTGTATTGACTGTCACTAGTAGTAAAACAGGGTACGAGGCGTGCGCGATGCATTACACGTGCTGAGCGCGGGTCTAGGGCGGGCTCAACGCGTGTGCGTGCTCAGCGCGGATACGCGTCCTGAGCGCGGGTCTTGGGCGGGCTCAACGCGTGTGCGTACTCGGTGCGGGTCATCTGAACACGCCCTACGACAGGCAGAGGATACCGTAGCCCTGTTCATCGCTCGGTACTACAAGGCCCAAGACTTTTGTACCCTACCCACTTGGATCAAACAGAGCCAAACAAACTCAAAGTCAAAGAGAGTCGCGTGCACTGCTTGTTATCGGATAATATATCGTGTGTATCTCGAGAATTTCAATTTGGTGTTCTCTTATGTTAGCGGGTCACGTTCAGCGTATTTGTTTGAGCCTTGTGTCATATTAGAGAATGCAACGGAAAATCTGTGCGGTTATGTTCTACAATGAAATGATAAGGATTGCTTTAATTTTTATTAACTTTGGCGCGGTGTGACAACCCCATCGCCTGCTAGTGAAACTATCTAATAGATTTCTGTATTATTATTCTACTACTGCAATTAGGGGGAGTAGTAGAATCTTTTGACAAGTTAAACGGATTCTAGTCAAATTCTTACCTTTCTACCTCTGACGCCATAACGTCTTTACTCGCCGTTGTCGTGTGCCTCTTTGAAGAGTAGGGTGGCTGGTTTATGCTTCAGATTTAACGTCCCAGCCTCAGGTTAGTAATGAGACTTTTTCATTTTTAATGCTTACAGGTGCATTAACTACGTTTATTTGTATTTTACAATATACATGTTTCGTATATATCTACTCTATTTACATTCGTATTTCTTAAATTACGAAATTATAACATTTTGCAAATCAATTTTAGTACATTTTATAATATGTGCAACTACCAGTGAATATGCTTAAATTTAATTGTTAGAATTGAATAATAAAAACATCAAAATCTGAGATCGAAGTGAATACGTTGAAACATAGTGTTCATGTAGGCATTATCCGTTGGTTTGACCTCGCCGAAATAATGGCAGATAAAAAATCGACGAAACATATTATACAATGCGAATGTGGATGGATGGACGCATGTACCTCGAAAGACCTAGGTTGACATTCAAGGTGTCAAGAGTATCCAAAACCGGCGTGTTTGTATGAAAAGAGTAATGAATGTAGATGACGTTATGCAGATATGCAAGGATCGTGACACATTAGAGTACTCTGTCTATCCTGCAAGGAACGTGGCATGAAGATACAAATGTGTATACATTTTTAAATTTTTCAAAATTCTATTAAAATTATAGCAAAAGTTTAAGCGAGACTTTTTGATACTTTCCTTTTGATATAACTTCTTAATAAGTATATGGGCTTAGAAATAGTAAAAGAATATTATTTTTTCTGGACAGCAATGTCTACAGTTTTATAGATGTTAAAGAAAAAAAACTATCATACGGTCCTTAGTATTTATTTTCCGTGCAAATATAAAATCTTAACAAAAAACACGACACAATTTTATTATTTTCTGCTTATTCTCATCTCAAGAAAATCAACCGAAACTGATTTTTGATAAACCACTTAAAATCTAAGTCAAAGTTTTAACATAGTCATAATATGTAGGAGTATATGCGCATAAATACTGTAGTAGGTGTTCGGAGAATGTGTAGTAGTAGTATAACTACAGTGATGCAGATATTTTTTTATGTGATGAGTCAATGATTTTTTATAAAAAATCACACGGCTTTTCTGAGCATCGCGGCGTAAAAACCCTATATATGTATATAAAAGATGTGATGTTGGACGGGGGTTTAGATTTTTTTTTAATATTTCGGATTTTCTAAAATAAAATAGCCGTTTGGAGATGGAGTTATTACATCAGCTAGTTTTCAGTAAAATGCCCGTCAAAATCGGTCCAGGCATTTCAGAGAATAACCGGAACAAACAGACAAACTATCTAAACATCCATATAGAAATGGTAATAAATGTCGTTTTATCACATGAACGGTATTTACATTCATATGGATGTAATAAAAAGCGATGATTTTTATATTAGAAACAGATACTTACATTTCATTTATTTGTATCTACTTAGTAATAGTTTTTTTATGACATTGGAAAGCAAACAAGCAAACGCATATCCTGATGGTTAGAAATTCACGCCGCCTAGAGACACCAAAGGAAGTAATGGTGCGTTGTCAACCTGAGGCCGGGATGTTAGGCCTCGAGCAAAAGTAAGTTTACCGGCTACCTTACCCTCCGAACTGGAACACCTCAACGGCAAGCACTGACGTTATGGCAGCAGGAATAGGTAAGGCGGTGGTACCAATTCGAGCGAGTCGCTGCGAAACTACCACCTAGTAGGATGTCACGGTGCTAGTGACGTTAAGTCATTGCTCGCCTTTTACGAGCTGCAAAGGAGCCCGGATCAACAAGGGGTAAATGAAGTAGGGTAATTGTAAAGGGTCCCCCCCTTTACAATTACCCTGCTACTGCTGTAGTATCTATGTATGTATGTATATGGATTATAGATATATAATTAAATATTTTTTTGCTATAAATACTACAATATTTCCACGCCACAATGTGCTGTAACATGTTAGGATTCTTATTTCATTTTGTAGCACATTTTGACACAAATAAATATTATAAATTAATAATATCTATAAATTGTGCCTCTGTCTACCTCTTGGGGGTATGAATGTATAGAACCTGTTTTAAATAATTTTCGTTTTATTTTCCTTTACATGAAAATTTAGTTAAACTTTAAACTCAACAATTTGAACCATAACTTAAAAGTCACAGACCCTACAACTAAAATCCAGACCAAGTTATAACCGAATAGGTATAATAAAATGCGGGAAACGTATCGGAAAAGGCATTCCCGGAACACTACAATCTCGTGACCGGACCCTGTTAAGTGGTATTCATACCTTCGCATTTGCATAATTAATTGTTTAATTCACTCGCGGCTGGCAGGAACGATTTACTTATGTAAATAAAGGTTTTAGCGCTGTAAACAACGGCTGGACGTTTGTTTATTTCTACTGCGAAAACGGCTAAATTGTTTCACGCTTACTGAAATGATTGCATTCGAAATTAATAAAATTAAAAGCGGGACACACTTTTTATACGTTATTTTTTCGCAGTATAGTACCACTATTTAAATTTTGCGCTTTGGTTTTTCATTTTATACTTTTATTTTTAAATTGGCTGACCTAATCTAACCGGAGGACGTAGTGTTGGACGACCTTCCACCCGGTGGACTGATGATCTGGTCAAATTCGCGAGGAGTCGCTGAATACAAGCGGCTGGTGACCGTGACTGGTGGCGCTCTTTGAGGGAGGCCTATGTTCAGCTGTGGACGTCCTCCGGCTGATGATGATGAATCTAAATTTAAGCTAAATGATTATGTAATAACAACTCTGTATCTTTTATTTTTAAATACTCTAAACTCTTTATCTTTTAAATACATTCGGATTTCCGAAGCTTGACGAATATAGCCTAAGCACATAGTTTAAATAGCACTACCGTATACAGTATTAGTGCAACAATAATAATATTATTTTGTTATGAGTTATTTTGCACTTAACAAAAGTGTTAACAATGAAACTTCTCCTGGAGTCGACAATGAAGAATATGAATTTTCAATTCAGAAAATCAGGACCCGGGGGTTATTCTATAGATTTTATGAAATTAAGTGTGTGAAAGTGATTGACATTCCGTTGTTATATATATTATATAGTTCCAATTAATGTTTTTTTTTCTGATTTTTGCTTCTCCATTTCTTCCATCCATCCTTTTTTCCTCCATTGCTGTATTTCACATATCTTATATATATATTTATTTTATAGGAAGGCAAACATGCAGACGGATTTCCTGATGGTAATAAATTCACGCCGCCTAGAGACACCAAAGATGGTAATGGCGCGTTGCCAACCCGAGGTCAGGATGTTAGGTATCGAGCAAAACTAAGTTTACCGGCTACCTTACCCTCAGAACCGGAACACGTCATGACGTTATGGCGGCAGGATTAGGTAAGGCGGTGGTACCAGTCCGGACGAGTTGCTGTGAAACTCTACCACCTAGTCAGATGTCACGGTGTTAGTGATGATAAGCCTATGCTCGCCTTTTACGAGCTGCCTGGCAAGAAAGGCAGATGATCTATTCTGCAAAGGAGCCCGGACCAACACGAGGACACTCTTTACAAATCCATAAATATAAAAGAAAGTGATGTTAGTTACACTATTTATAACTCAAGAACGGCTGAACCGATTAGGCTGCAAATTGGTGGCGAGGTAGCTTAGAACCGGGAGAAGGACATAAGATACTTTTTATTCTGTTCAATTGTGAGGAAACTGGGAAAAACAGCATTTTAATTTTTTCCCAGACGAACTGAATGGGCGGAACGAAGTTGGCGGGAACAGCTAGTTGTTCATAAAAATTGAACAGCTAATCCATTGGGCTGTAGTTTAGCAATGCAATATCCTTTAAAAATATAATTAAAATTTAAATGCACAATAACAAAATTTTGTAGTTTTTAATAACCCCCGACAAAACCTACACGTACTGTAGCTATGTACCATCTGAGCTGGCAAACAAAAAAATCCACATCGAAATCGGTCCATCCATCAAGAAAAATGATGCAACAGACAGACACACACAGACACGTCAATCTTACGACATCCTTCTTTTTCCGACGGGCATTAAATATAAGATGATACTTTCAGACTACCTAGTTATACGATTTTTTTGAAAGCATAGTAAAATTGTGTTGAATGTTGAGGATTTTTTTTTATTGAAAATACTGATTCAACAAATAATGAAACATAAAAAATACGTTTAAACTCCAACTTCCAACTATTTTTTTGTAAAATTATGAACAATACGTCAAGTTTAGTTTAAAAACCTTATTACCTACATAAATCATACTATTTTTTTATTATTATTATTTTGTAATTGCATAGGTAATTGGTGGTAGTGTACAGTAGATAGGACTAAAAATTAATCTACCTTTAAATTTAACTATAATACACTCACAGGCACAATTAACCGCCCACCTATATCAATCGTCGCCTTGTTTGTTTACGTTAACTATGGCTTATCAACTGTTTTGTTTTTTAACAAGTGGGTACCTTATTATGTTCCTTAAATCTGTGTCACGTAGGAGTTTTTGGAATTTAGTCGTTGTTAGACATTGTTGCAGTTGCGTTACAGTGCGAACAATTCCTGTTTTTTTTTCACCGTAGTGTGTGAATATCGTTTGATTTGTGGTTTTAGTGTTCGTTTATCGACTGGGACTATAAAATATGCCACTTGATGCTACTGATGCAGCTAGAGCAGTAGCTTTAGCTGACGCTGGGTACAGCCAACGTCGCATCGCTCGTACACTCGGTGTACCTCGAACTACAGTACGGGATGCCATCAGACGATTTCGGGAGACAGGTTCATACACCCGCAGGCCAGGTCAAGGCCGACATCGATGCACTTCAGCTCGAGATGACCGTAACGTGGTTAGCAATGTATTGAGAAATCGTTTTTGCACTGCTCCTCAAGCACGTACGCGACTATTCGAGGTAAGAAATGTCAGTGTAAGTGAACGGACCATCAGAAGAAGACTGGCAGAAAGTAATCTGAGGGCTTATCGTCCAGCTCGCGCCTCACAACTGCTCCCACAACACCGTAGAGCCAGACTTGCTTTTGCACGACAGTATGCTGATTGGACTGTGGAGGACTGGAAGGAAGTACTGTTCTCAGATGAGAGCAGAATTGCCTCAAGAGGTCCAGATGGACGTCAGCGCGTCTATAGACGCCAAAAAGAACGGTTTGCT